>PVIJ01002261.1:0-166524 GCA_004024925.1 Scalopus aquaticus
AAAAGTAGTTGCTACACTGTAGACAGAATCCATGGAAAAGCATGTGTTCTTATTCTAGTTTTTCATTTGCTATAACATTACAAATATTAGACAGTCCAATTTAAGGTAAAGCAGAGCACCTGCCTAGAAATGCACCATTATGTTACTCCTAGTTATGCTGTACTTCATGTGTGGTGGTAACAGGATGACATTCTCAAATGTGCAAAAATTACATAAAAATGTACTATACTCAAATGAGAAATCAACCAAAATTTAAAATTTAAAGATGGCTTATATAAAATAAAGAACACATTTTGCCATTCTAACCTCAAATAAAAGTTTCAAAGATATTTATTACTTAGTCAATTATAACTTATGACATTATTAAACCACAGCACCACAAGAACAAAGTAAAGGAATATTTTTCCCATAATATTTTATTCTGAGATGACTAATATGTGTGATAAGGAACAAGAAACCATTAAGTATAAATAAACCTACCAGTTCATGAACTTGAGTTTGCATATTTGCTTCTTCTCCCTGAGGTACTATCTATAGAATATAGATTTTTACAGAAGAAACATCATACAACACTTGAATTAAGCATTAAAAGAATCATTAACATCATCTGCCATACCACTGTCCTCACTTTAAGTTAATATTTCTAAGTTTGAGAAGCTCAAAGTCCTAATGTTATTTTAATGAAATCATTTGTTTCCCAGAGACCAATGACACAACCACAGATTCTCAGACATTTTAAGTGAGAAAATAAGACACTGTGTACATCTATAATAATCAATAAAGCAGAAGAAAAATAATAAAATTTTAGGTCTTCTTTGGAAAAAAAAATAACCTGTAATAAGATATTTTGCAAATGTTGCCATTATGTGTCAGTTTACATTGCACTAAATAATTGTTACTCAAAATTATTTGTTTGTAATTTTATTAAGATATTTTGACCTTGATATTAAAATCAAATAAATCTAAATGATAAAACTATCACAAGAAGTGTCCAGCATATGTAGTTTCAATAGCTCAACAAAATAGTTGAAAAATTATAAACATTTTTCATTTGAAAATGGGAGGTTATCTCCCACACATTACTGATGAATTCCTAACCATCATAAACTTTCCTGGGATAAAAAGACAATCTTGAATTGATAATTCTAAATGTAGTCTGTGTTTATAAATGGATACACTTTGTCTCCCACATAAGTTCATTAATTTAAGAGTTAGAGAAGTAAATAAGGGAAATACAGTATGATAAACTTCAAAATATCTGTTTTTAGAGTCTGAATAAGAAATTGATCAGTAACTCTACATTGTTAACACCTTACATTTCTCAAGAAATTTTAGACATTTTTCATTTACTCCCCTGAAACCACAGTTGAAAAATCTATGCTCTGCATGGATATTTGTAAAAATTAAAATTAATAAGCAGTCATCTTTAAAAACTACCATTAGAAATGAACACAACAGCAGTAAATAATATATCCAAGTTTAGATTTTCAATAAACCTTTTTTTAATTGTCCATTTATAATTTTGTATCATATTCAAAATCACTAAGTTCTGCCAAATTTCCTTTGACCAAGTTCACTACTGGGAGGAGGGGGTAAAAATCCTTATCAAACCCTATACCTGTGCCTGATTAACCACATTAAATCAGTAGCTCAGAATAAACTTTACCTGGACTCTAAGAATTCAAGATCAGGCTCAAATTGTGATACTATGTGACTGGATTAAGTTACCTCTGGGCCTTGGTTTTCTTAACTCTAAAATAGGGAAACTAGACAGGATAGTCTTCAATTCCAACTCTTGATATCAAGAAGACCACAATGTCTTTTAATGAAATACATGTAACAGTAAATCAGTCATTTTTCCATATGAAAAATAACAACAACAAATTCAGACCCTACTATATTCCTACGTGTTTGTCCAGGAACACTGTGTGACTAATCAGCTATCTACAGATAATTTGAAGAGTATTATTCCTAAGTAAAATAACCTCAGTTTATGAATGAAAGGGTATGTTTTGCAGCAGCTATAAAGCTTAAAATTAAAGTCTTCATTTACCCACACATAATTCAATAAAGTGGCTTTTGCCAGAATGCAAGCGATTAGGTTCAGTGCTAGATCCAGGGTAACAAAGCAGGTTTACAGATAGAGCTGAGACAGATATTTGCATCAAGAAGTAATATCAGCCACCTCTCAATTGCTAGGCAGCATGTGCCTGCCCTTCACCTTAGCTCAAAGTGGGATCTAGAACTTTTGGGAAATTAAGGTATTAAAAAAGTGAGGTTAAGGCTTACATGTATTCCAAAGGAAGCACTATGAACCCACACTGCTCGGTTTCCTGCTTAGGGGAAGAATTCCATTAAAACACTGGAAAGTCACAAAGATGCTTTATAATAAAGGAAATAAGGTGAACTCACAAATTCTCAAAACAGTCAAAGGCCTCAGAAAATGGGAATATTTGTAAGGAATACTTGTATTTTTTAACTAAGGAGGAATACAGGTTAACTGCATGCAGCCTACAGTTTCGGCAAGTAAGTAAAGCAGCTTTCATGGCATGATATTTGGTCCTGCTTAAAAATCAGTTAACATGTGGGGAATGGGGAAAAAAAAAATCAGTTGACATGCAATGTTTACCTGTTAACTCTAATGATGCAACGTGACACTGAGACTTCAATCAAATTGGTCCATTATTGGTCATGTCTGAAGGTCATACTGGGAAGGCTTTTAGAATAGCTTACAGACACAAGCCACAGCTTTTATACAAATATACCTAAAAATGCTAGGGTAAGGTGAAAGAACATAAATTTGGGCATTTTCTTTTTCTGATAGCAGTGTGCTAATGTGGTGACCAGATGTGGACTTTGGAGCCAGGGAAGCTAACTTGACCCTTGCTGGTATATGACAACAGGCAAATTGTTTTATCCTGTCCATGCATCTCAGTTAAGACTTTACCTTATTCTTTAGAGAGCCTGCCACTGCACTTTTTGATAGTTTAAATGTTCTGCTCTTTAACTCTGACTGTCTTGAAGAAAGTTATGCTGGTGTAGTTTGCCAACCAAATTGTAGGTAGACACATATGTGAATGACAAGGGAGAGATTTTCAATTAGAAGTTGATTTCCCATAGATCTTAAAGACAGCAAGAAAGATTGCATATGTATATATCTACCACATAGATATGCAGATGTGTGTATATGAATGTACACTTGCATGAATGCATAGTATACTCGTGTGTTTGTGTATTAATTCATGCACATGAATATATATGTATACATGGATATGTACACAGTGTAGTTCTATGCGCATGCAAGTGTGTGTACACATTTGGAACACTGAGAGCTCCTATATTGGAACGGACTTGTTGGAAATGGCCATGAATCAGTGCTGCATGTGAGAAACATGACTTCCCAGGTTCAAAACATTTTGAAAATATATCCAAAGAAATTGAAGTAAAAGTATCTGTGGCAAATTAATATATTCACCTAATAACTTACTAGCTTCTATGTCCACAGTAGGGAAAAAAGTCAAGATAAAATTTTTGAGAATAGACAGCTCTAGGTCTGTAAATCCCACTTTTTATCCTGACTAACTGTACATAGGAGTATTTAATTTTCATGAGTCTAGTCAATAAACACCTACTTACAAAAATTGTTACCTGAAATAATGTGTGGCATTAGTGGGTACTTACTGAGTATTTCACTTTTTATTGCCCCATACGAGGATTGGGAGTATGGAGAAGGGTTGGGAAAGTGAGTTGGTGGATGAGGCTTTAGGAGAGATCATCAGGAGGAAATCTAGGAACTCAGAAGTGAGCTTGTTGAAAGGATGAACTCTTCATGGTTTCCAGTCTTCCTAAAGGTCACTCCTTGAGTCAAGAACACTCCCTTCACAAATTAAATCTAATTCTATAATAAAAATTTCTGATCCTGTCTCAAGGCATCTGGTGGGAATTTGGAAAAAGACTAGTGAAACTAAAGAGAAATTCATGACAGGTTCATTGTTCTGCAAAACCCTAGGTTCTCCAGAGAATAAAGAGGAAATATCATGTCTGAGAAATTAATGACTCCATCCTGCTAATCATCAGCCTAACTTGATACTGAAATTGTAAAATGCCACATTTCCCCAGAGCTGGAGCTATACCCCAAAGCCATTTCCATATTATTGAATGCTTTCCCCAATATGGGACTGTAAATTCCACCCACAATTATTTGGCTTCCATTTGATAAGTGAACAGTTCCTGATACTGCAATCGAATTTCATGGCTAATAGGCTTTCTGATTACTAGGAATTGTTGGTATTTAATTGAAAAAATGTTGCTTAGCCAAGACAGTCATTATTTTCTAATGGAAGTTGGATCATTACATGACATCTTTTCCTGCTACTGGTGGGGTGTTGGCAGCACTAATCATCACTCACAAATGGGCTGCCTTGTGCTGAAATTTGGCTGTACGATACAAATAATGAGAACTTTTCCAGAGCTCTTAAAGCTTCATAACACATTATAAAATATAACCTGTGTGTCTTCCGGGATTGGGTAACTTTGGTACTTTGGCACATAATACCAGAACACATTGCTTTTACAAAAATATGTGATTGTGCAATGGTTCCATAGATTTGCTAGATATGCTCTTGTGAGCTCAAGTACAGTTTAGCTATTTTGTAAAACCACTTGACAAAGGACTTTTAGTTTCTGTCATCCTTTCTAGGCTCCTATTGACCAAGAAGGGGTAGAGAGATGTTCAAGGGGTGAGAACATGGAAAAGAAGGTGAGAGAAACAAGACTGACCAGCAGGAAAGGCAGGACAGGGATATATGTCTAATGTTAAGCTGAAGGGAAGAAAGAAAGATAAAAGTTAAGATAGTAGTCCCAGAAGCAAAGAGAGGAGTGGGCTAGAATGGGTCATTATGTTCAGCTGCTAACAGCAGGCATCTGATCAGAAGGTCACAGAGCTGTCAGTGAAAGCCAAATTAGCTCCATCCAAGCACTCTCTAGGAAGGGGGTATGGAATTTTGTATAACTGCTAGAAATACTATAAAAAATCATGGATTCTGTGTTCCCATAGTCAAAAATGAAGTCCTTATTCTGTTATTTACAAGCATTGTTATTTTTGTTGAGTTACATAATTCCTCCAAGCTTTCTCATCTACAAAATATACCTACCATTAAGGGATTATAATGAAGATTAAATAAAACAACATATGATTAAGGGTTAGTATTTTGCTTAACTCTTAATTATATGTATTATTAATTACATGTGTAGTTATCATGTGAACTAATTTATAAACACCCTAAGAATATGACAGTATTTAAGCATAACCTTATGAAAAATGCTTGGGCTCTATTTTTCAAAAGAAAGTTTACAAATGAAAGTAATTCAGAATGTTTTTCATATTGGAAATGTCTCCAGTTTTCATTTCTTTAAGCTACAAATGAGGAGTTGAATCTCTTTCCTAACAAATAAGATCAATACTTTATGATTTTACTAGACACAGTTTCAGGTTACTTTTGTTTTAGTTCTTTCTTTATAAATACACATATACAAATTATCTAAGTAAATTAACCCATCTATCCTACACTAAGATTTCAAGATGTCAGAGGCACTCATGAGCACCTCCTGCGTGCCGTAAAGAACCTGTGTGTCATATTGAGCTGCTGCATCAAGGTATTCACAGCATAACATAACATGTCATGTTTAGCTCAACAAGTCTTTGCATATCCACTTTCCCCCAAATTCTCACAACAATCCTTAAAAAGTACATATGAGGCAGATGTCATTAAAACCCTAACTAAAAGAAAACTAAGGTTGACCATATTTAAATGGCCTGTGAAAACAAACAGTGAACTAGGGTGAGTGAGGCTCCTACTTGATCCAGTACTGTGTGTGTTCATTAAAAGATAATGTCATTGCTACTAGGCCTGGTTAAAAGACTCATGTGCTTACTAACAAAAGCTGCATCATAGCTCATAGAAAAACTGGTTAAATGAAGTAAACAAAGAAGAAAAAAGGGAGACAATATTTTAGCTGCATTGGGTAAAGGTCAGTCTAAGTTTCTCCCATAGAATGTGTTTAGTGGAATGCATCCTGTGCATACTTCCAAGCCAGTGCAGGTGCCTGGGGATTGTTGTAGATCGCCTGTGGCCCCAGTGCCATGGAAGTCAAGCTTCAATCTGCTGAGTTCCATGTTCCACCAGATGGAGCTGGGCGTGGTGCCCAGCAAAAGTACAGAGGATGCTTTTGCCCTGACTTTTTGGCCAGCCAGGGGGCTGACTGGCAGTACTGGACCCACTGATCGTTTCCTGGCATGGAGCCAGGGACTCCGAGGCAGTCTGACTCCATCCAGAGGCTTTTCTACCAGACGGAGAAGTGTTGTTGTCTGTGATCTGCCATGGGAGGTTCTCAAGTGTGACTAAAAATATATTCTGTCTGACTCAGAGGGGCACTGTCAATTTGGAATTCAAAGTAAGTGAGGAGTCTGTAGCCAAAATGAAACAGAAACTGTGCTGATGATTATAAATTATAATCTAAATCACCCCACATTGATTAGAAAATCAACTTGTTAAAAGCCTGTTCACTATACAGTGAATCTGGTAATTGACATGTTACAGCAAGTCAGTACCCCCAACTCTGCTGGATAAACAGTGACCCTGAACCCAGCATTGCTGTGACACTCTTTGCCTCTTTATCCAAAAACAAAAATAAAAAACAAACAAACATTGCAGAGAGGCAAAGAGAGGACCTGGTTTTAGTTACTGATATAAAAATATAAGAGGAATTGTGGTTCAATGAGTACAGAGCTTCAGTAATGCCTGAAGGAAAAATTCCAGAGAGTCATTCTACACCTTGAGCTTATTGTTAACAGTGTACTATGTGAAATTAAAAAATTTTTTGAGAGGGTAAATTTATTTTATGTGGTATTTACCCCCTAATTTATTTTTTAATTTTTATTTTTTAAAAAAAAATTATTTTCTTACATCATTGTTCTCCCTTCAGATGTAGTCTCTATAGTACTCCCACCATCATAGCCCTCTGCACCATCAACATAGTCCCTTGTGCTCTTCCCGCCACTCTTTTAACCCCTCTCTCTCCACCTCCTTGCTGTACCCCAATGTTTAAAAGCATGTCGACATTCTTCTAAAGGAAAGAAGATATGTCTTGACTTTAGCATCATAAACAATAAATCATGGGCTTTGAGTCACAAAGGCTAGCATTAAATGCTAGCTCAACTCATTACAACTTGGTAGTCATTTAACTTATTTGAGTCTGATTTCTTCTTCTGTGAAATGGGTATAATAATCTGTTTCAGGGTTGTTAGTAAGAATAAATATGACCGCAATTAAGAAAGTAAGTAGCCAAATATTTGGCCCAGAAGCAGCACACTTCAAGTTTAATCCTCTTTATGATTATAGCTTCTTTGGGATGTTAGCATGCTTTTCCAATTTAAAATGAGATATAGTTCTGATCTAATAGTCTACAGTGCAAGTCAATCTTTTAGATTAGATGCAATTTTTACAGAAATCTTCATGCTTCATACTCTTTGTGGTAATTACCTCTCTTGTCTCTTAAAAGCCTTGAGTGGAGTTATATCCCAAGATCCATTCCTATCCATAATTCTACTGCTGAGAAGCAAAATAGATGGACAGCAAGAAACAGGCCCAGACTCCACTGCAGAAACAGCAGAAGAATGCTCTTGCTCTTTGTATATGTGCAACTGCAAATGCAGCTTTGGAGAGAAGGTTATTGTCTCAAAGACATACAAACCGTAAAACCTCAGTTTCATGTGAAAAAATTTAGGTCACTCAATCTATGCATCAAAAAAGTTTCCTAAGCATGAATGTGATAATTAAAGCAAGACTGCTAATTATTTAATCAGAACAGTAAAATTTGCAAAGTGCAACATTAGCCTGAAGATACCACAAGTACTCTTTAACAGAGTATGAAAGAAATAATTGCCCTTTTACCTAACTACAAAAAGAATCAGAGTAGATTCTGACAAATTCTGCCCCCAATCTCTATGTACTTATTTTGACATACTCCTTAAATAAGATTTATCTTTTCAAAAACTAGTAAGAAATAGTTAGACAGATTCATATATGGTGACATGTTTTCAGAAAGAACATTAATGCCACAGTATTAAAGAAAATGAGAATTCAAATGTTTAAAGGATTTTAATAAGATGCCTGGTCTACTGTTTAGCATAGCAACAATGCTAAAAAAAAAAAAAAAAGGCACTGAGGATACAACTTTTCTACTTTCATTAGAGAAAACACAATGCTTGTCCAAAAATGTTCAAAAGGAATAAATACATTGTGAAGAAAAAAAATATATGAGTAAAGAAACCACAGAGCATACATTTATATGTGGGCCTCCCGGCTTCAGAACATAGAGAGTTTAAAAAAAAAAATCCATGTTTTATGATCGTTTCTTGAATACCACAAACACTGATACACATTCCCCTAGCATCACTTTAGTGGTAGAGTAGGGTGACACATTTGGCCGCAGGTCAGAATTCACTACCTGGAGCCCTGAAGCTGCAGTGAATTCTGGAAAGCATCCTGGGTATGTCTGGCTGGGAAGCATAAGTATAAGCTGCTCAAACTACAGGGCAGGATGATAAAGAAAATCAAACCTACCATATATACAGTCCAAATTCTATTCAGGACCATGGACGACACTTGTTAAAATAAATTCCTTGTGAGTCTGTGCTTTAGAGACAATTTCTTTGGTTTCTAAAGAACACAAAAAATGAAGTGAGTATTCTGAGGACAGCAGTAGAAACAGAAAGTTCCAGTGCTCCATTTATGTCCACTGGGTTTGGCAGTATTCCAGACCCTGTGAGGGGCTCTGGGGGCACCCAAACAAGGCAGACCAGGTTCTCTGTTGTCACTGAATGCACAGTCTAGTTGGCAGGAAAACCAAAAACCAATAGGAAAGAGTACATTAAAGCTTAACCATGACAGAAGTAAAAAAGGATATGACTAAAGAGGATGTAAAGTGAGAAAGATGTGTGAGTAAATGCAGATAAGGGCAGGAATCGCTCCTGGGAAGAGCAAGGGTGCTAACATTTACTAAAATTGCTTTAAGTCAGCTGCAATCATTGTCTCTCTTATCCTTACCTTGACCCTGTGAAGTCAGGACTATTATTCTCATTCCAGATACACGGAAAATAAAATTTGAAAAAATTAAGTAGTGTGCTTTATATCAAGTAGAAATTGACACAGTTCAAATTCTATTGTAATCAGAAGAGATACTCTCTGCTGCCCTCTACCCCTTTGCAGGATGCATTCTATGGTTTCCAAAAGACTTCTAATGTTTTGAACAAATATAAACATATTTTCAGTCAGGTACCTGTGAAATAAGGATTCTAGAGAACTACATTCTTTAAGCATATACCTGAATTTCAAAGCCCTTCATTAATAGGTTCTATCAACACAGTCTCTGTCTCTTCATCCTAGACTCAATGTTCACTTAATTAAAAGAAAGTACTAAGAGATTACAGACTCAGGTAATAAAGGATTAATACTGTTCATGAACAAGGAATTTACAAAAGATTGTGAGAATAGTATAAAAAGTCCAAGAAAATGAGCTAGCTCTATCTTCATGGCTTTTTCAGACTGTCATAAATACCATAAAAGCAGATTATCTAACCATCTACCTCAAATCATTTATAATATAAATCAAAATACCAATTTTTCTAGTTTTCCAAATACAGTGTTAAAAGACCTATGATTTGAAAATCTGACAGATGGCTAGGTAGTAATAAAGAGCCTGTATTTTACAAATATAAATTGAGGTTTACAAAGTATAAAGGATTTTCTTGAGATCAAACATTATGGCATTAGCAAGGTCAGGTAAGCATGGAGTTTAATTTAATAATATGAGATGCATGATGCTTAAAGAGAAATCTAGAGAAGATTGAACCTTACTCAAACCCCTGATGCATCACACAGGGTGACAACTGCTTGCTTATCAAATATGTGCTCACATGCTCTCCACTTAAGCATACATATATCAACTCCTCAGTCACTTATTCAATCTGTAAACGCAGCATAAATATTCTTTGTGCCAAACGCAGCACATTTACTTTGCAAAAATGGAAAGATACAGACCTAGACTTGAAGATTGAGAGAAATAATGAAAATTGAACTATAATTCCACATAGCTAATTTGAGATAGAGAATATTAAAAAATGGATAGATGCTGTTAGATAAGACTAATTAAAATATATGCTTGAGATGAATTTTTTAAAGTATTTTGTATATGTAGGGGTGTAGGCCAGAGGTATGAGAGGTAAAAGGATTCATCAGAGACAGGGTGGGGAGCAAAACAGGCAGATTTTACTGCAATACACTGCTGAGGAGAGTAGCAGATGAGACAAGAGGTCTGCTGTGCCATATGTGGGTTAACTCCCTGGCCCAGGATCAAACTCAGGGCATAGTGGTGATAGTACTGAGACTTAACCACTAGGCCACCAGGCCACCAGGGAGGCCTCTGAAATGAGTCTTAATGGATAAATTCTAGTTATCCATGTAAGAACTAGTGGACAAAATACCATGGGGAAAACCTGTGCTTCAGGAGAAAACTGCATCATCAAGATCATTTTCTTTAGATTATTTCATTCTAACCTTGCATAGCATCATTTTACAGCTCTAAAAATTGTCAATAACTGATGCAGAATAATTTCTGCTTGGACCTTCAACATTCTGATCATGAAGTTTCAATCAACTTCCCTCTCCACTATGAAAGAGGCTAGTTTGCCTACATTTATACCTTTTTTCAATATTATTGATCTATAATTATATCTGGGTGTTGTTTTGGGAGGGTTAATTCTCCTTTGAACTCATAACATTTTATAGTTTTTTTTCATTAAAGAGATAAATTAAAATTTTTAATTGTTTTATGAGAGTTATGGTTTTAACTGTTTTGAAAATGACTCCTAAACAGTATAGTTCAAAATGAAGATAGTGTAAGCACAAAGGGTGTTTACTTCCAGGAGCATCACAGGGTCTTAGGACTACCAGGAATAAAGTTTTGGTGAATAAAAGAAGATCCTGTTAATAGAGTTGAAATTTTGTTCTCCATTGCAAACGAATATAGTCTCCAAACTATCAAAGAAGAGAGACATCAGAGTTAAGGCACAATGTGCTATTACCAACCACAAAAATGTATTAAGTAACTCTTTTGTCCTTACTGTTGAAATGAGAATTATAATGAGATAGTCCTCCTAGAACTCAAGAATTGCCATTGTCAAATGTGATTTCAACAGAATTCGATTCCATTTAAACTGTCATTATTTTGATCCAGTGGGAATATTGTCTTCAAATTTTGAAGGTTCTGAGTACCCATAATGAGAATTTTCTACTCAAAGGAAGAACAGAGATCGAGCTGTTCTCTCCACTGCATGTATGAAGCAGCACAGCAATATGAGGTTATATCAACTGCAGCAGCATTAGAAAAAATTGAGAACCAAAAAAAAAAAAAAAAAAAAAAGTCTGGAAGGAAAAAAATTCCTCTGTATTCTGAAATAATTCACCTAAATTTTCTAGTTAGAGTATCGAAATTGTCTTTAGTATTCTAAAAATAAATGTTAAGCTTCCTTTCTAAAGGTCAGAAATTACTACTGACTGGCAGTTAATACTAAATGGAATTTGCAGATTCATCAGCAGAACAGTTACATCATGATTGTTAAACAAATGTATATAATTAGCATAGTTGTGTTTTTCTTTTCCAAAATGGTGGCTGAAATGCAATAATGAAAGCAGCTCACCCAGTCATCCACCCTCAACACCAATGCCATTATTAGTTTATTAAATATGAACACTGAGGTCACGTACACCTGTTTCACCAAGCTAGGAAAATAACCTGTTCCTTGGGCAGCCAAGAACCTGAACAGCCCACACTTATGTGGTTCTGTAGGGGTAGATTCAAACAAGAGAAGACAATGAGCCTTTATGTTTCTAAAAGTTATAAGCCAAAGTAGTCTTTTGTTTCATACACAGGGATAGTTAAAGTGTACACGGAGAAAGGGAAAGAGAAGTGGCAAGGTCAGATGCTTAAGTGATGAAATGGACTTGAAGTGGTCAAGAGAACACTGAGGGGAAAAAAAAAATACAGTCCAGTGCCCAAAGAGAGCTGTAGAACTGGTAATGATTGAGGAGTTTGCTTATTTGATAAAGGAGCAAAATCATCACTATTTTTACAAAGAATTGAATTTAGTGACATATGGCCCTGGCATTATATACTTCCAACCACAGGACACGGTGTGTTTTTCAATTCCTATTAGAACAAAAGAAGTATTGTTTAAATATTTTTTAAATGCAGTAACATGTTACTAGTGCTTCCTTTAAAAACATATCTAGGCAGTGAGATTGTTTTCTATTTCATTTGGTAAGTGCAGTCACTTGGATAATCAAGTAATTTCTATCTGTATCACCTTGAAATTATTAGCAGTTAACTAAGAATAGTTAGAATACTATAATTAAAGGTTGAAAGAGGCATAGCTAACTTGTAAAATATTAACCCTGACAGATGCTTTCTAGAGAGTATCTTACTGTACAACACCCATTCAGATATTTAATTAAAATCCCTGGTCCACGTAACACAGGTCCATGGGAATAACAGTACTTCATTATCCAATATGACTTAACACTAATAGATGTGTGCACTCAGTTGAAACAACTTTAACTAAAATAATGTGATGTTAAAGAGACTGACGAAATTCTGTATTTAAATGAGACATATCTACCATGATGTACACTTGGAAATGTTTTAGGGAATGATGAATGTAACTGGGGACATTCAATTGGCTTCTTCATGAATGAACAGCCTTGATTTTAAAAGAAATATTTGAACCTATATATTAGCTTTCATTTTATTATCAGTTATTGTTGGGGGATTTCCAGATTTCAAGAATTTCTAACTTTACTTAAAATAAAAACTACTTCCGGACCTCCCTGGTGGCGCAACGGGTTAAGTCGCAGCACTATGAAGCTATCCAGAGCCACTGCACCATGAGTTTGAGCCCCAGCCAGAGAGATTCCCACATGGCACAGCATACTTCTTCTGCATCTCCAACTGCTCCCCTCAGCAGTGTATTTCACTCAATCCACCTGATCTGCTCCCCAGTCCTTTTTCTGGTGAATCCTCTCGCCCCCTGCCATGCCTCTAGCCTGCACCCCAGCTCTTGTATACATAAATAAATCTTAAATAAAAAAACTACTTCCAAGTATGTTACTTGCCTGTTTAAATGCCTCCAAGAAATCCCCATTCCTGATCAACTGAGCTCAGAATTCTAGAAATTATTTTCTTAACATTCTTGGTGCTTGCACAAACTTTTAGCAAACTCCTTTTCCATTTACTTCTTTACATTCATTTTGTTACTCCCTGTCACTGTTCCTCTAACTTTGCAAGGGAAAATGCCTTCATTTTGCAATGGTCCCTCTCAAATTTCAAATTCAAATTTGAGTCTCAAATTCAAATTCCTATGCTTTTTTCCACTGCCTTCAATCAGATATCATAGCTCAGCAACCTGCAGCATATAAAATTAATTTGAGTAGTAACTGACTTTGATTTTTGTTAACAAGCCAGTAATATCATCCCCTTACCTTACTTGTATACTTAAATGGATAGTTTCTTTTAAGGGAAAATTAACTCAATTCAAAAATGGAAAAGCAAACCTGGACAGTTTCCCCCATAATGTGGTATGTGTTTTACTTGCCTCCTAGAGTAAGATTATGGTACAGTCATGTTCTCTCTCTGAAGTATATCTGAACTTTTTTTTTATGAGTCACTTGGCATTTATTAGACTATCACGTACCTGCTGACCTGTGATTACTAAACATCACATAGGTACTGGCGATGTCCCTTATATGGATATAGATCATAAAATCCAGAGCTATACAAACTGGGACCTAGTGGTTTGCTCCCAACTGCCATCACATATTGAACCCAAACATTATCAATGTCAACAATTTTACTGTTTCTATTTTCTGTATTATTTCCTAATTAAGGAACTGGCTAGGGTGTGGTGGAGCCAAGCAGCCTGTTCTGTCTCATTGGATGTGCCTCCCTCCTAATCTTTTTCTAAGGTACACTTTTGGCTGCCCTCCCACAGACATCTCTTTCAGGGGAACAATCAGCCTCAAGGCAAGGATTTGAGTCAAGAGCTGTTTTGTTTCTGTTCTGATCCTTGAAAATCCATGTCAATCAAGAAAGAGCAACTGGTATGTTAGAAAACTGTGCTGGTGTTCTCCCTTGTGATTTCAACCCTGGATTTATATCTGAGGACTGTTTCTTCAAAGGAAACAATTGCTAGAGAGGTGGTTTGCCAACATGGGGGATGCACTATTTTTTTTTTTTTTTGACATGATTCTTTAGTTTCCAAAGGCTTATTATAATGACTCTTGTGATGGTAAAAGCATCCTTCAGATAATTATATAAGCCATTAGAAGTATCAAATGTCCCCAAAGTCCTAATTAGCTCATTATCAGTGAATATTAATTAATCATTTTTTAGAGTCTTAGGTGAAATTATCCATCTTCACTGCAGGGTCTCTGGAAACCCTCAAAGAGATAGAAAAATCCACAAATCACAACAAATCTCAATGAAGTCCATCAAAAAAAATCCTGTTTCTATCTCCCCACAAGTATAGAAGATAGTTTAAATTTTACTTCATTTTTAAAAAATTGTTCCACTGGGCCTCCCTGGTGGCGCAGCGGTTAAGCGCTGCGCTGTGGAGCTGTTGGCATCAGTGAGCCGAATTCAACGTCCGGCCCGGGAGATTCCCACATGGTGCAGCACACCTCTCCTGCCTCGCCTGCTGCTCCCCTCAGCAGTGCATTTCTGTTGATCTGCCTGTTCTGCTCCCCACCCTGTCTCTGGTGAATCCTCTTGCTGCCCCATGCCTCTGACATGTACCCCAGCTTGTATGCATAAATAAATCTTTTTAAAAAAATTGTTCTACTAATTACACACAATGTAATTTCTGAAACCAGAAGATTTTACATTTAGAAGGGTAAAAATCAGAGAAAGATGGTGAACTGACATCCTTGGATGGGACAGAGTAATCAGAAGGTTTTTAGGGAAGAGACAGGGTTACCAAAATCAGAACTATGATTCCAAAAACAAGATATAGGTGCAAGTATACTTAGTATTTCTAGTTTTTTTCTTACACATTCACATCTCTGCCATCAAATTGAAGGATAACTACAACCATAAACACACCAGCTCACATTTACTAATCTTTTACTAAATACCAAATAGACTGCATATGCCTAATTCAATTTAATACAGCCACTCCAGGAAATAGTCACTAACCTTTACTTTACAAAAGAAAGGAACTTTTAATGAGAAAAGTTAACTTTCTCAACATCACACAATTAACAGTAACAACAATGGCTTCAAACACAGCTCAGGTTGGCCCTCATGACCTCTCCACTAACCATCAAACCATGCTCATTCCAAGCAAGTCAGAGAGCTTATCAATTTTTAATTGAGTTCCACAAAAATCCTAAAATGGTAAACATGTCTCTTGGATATTTTGTGTGTGACAAGTGTAGTCAAGGTTCATCCAATACTTTCATGAACTCAGAACATTGTCCTTTGCCAACTCAAAGGGCAGCCAAGAGCAGAGGTGGGTTCCATCAACAGTTAGCAGCAGAGAAAGGATTTGTATGAGAAGAGATGGGTGCAAATCACAGCGTGTTGCTTTGCAATATAGAACTAGGTAAAAGAAATACAAAAAGTATCAATCACTGCTTTTATAGGGCTTTCCTATCTTTCACATTCACTCTTTTTTTTAGGTTAAAAGTACAGGTTTATTAAGAAAAGGAGAAAAAGAGGCACCTGCTTAGTCACAGGTAGGCAGGAATGCTGCTGCTCTTGGTTAACAAAGAGAAAAGGTTTGTAAAAATGAAACACCTGCATAGTGGCAGGCAGGCAGTCACATCATTTGACAAGCAACTACTGAGTAACTCATAGGTGAGGATCTTCCTGGCTAAATAAGATTTTTCTATCTTATTTATTTCTATCTTATTTATTATAACTTACTTATATCTTATTTATTAATTGACATTTTCTTGTCGATTCTAAGAACTGCTGGAAAGAAAACTTCAGTTTTACAATTTTTCTCCTACCTCAGTGGAAATGAGACATTGAAGACAGAAAGAAAATGCCACCACAACCTGAGCTGGCTCAGTATACCAATTACGAATGCACATCATAGGGTCAGGGTTGGTTGGTTTTACTCTTATTACCAGAAGTGTGGAAATAGTGTGCCCATTAAAAGTTAGGCATAACGGTCTTGTGGGTCACAAGATGGCCCCTGCATTATTGCAATTCTAAATGCTGTGTCAGTATTTAAGGCAAAAAGAAAAAATAGGGGAAAAGTAGCACTAGAGAATGTCTTTATTAAGCATTACCCTATGATAAACCCTACTATAATAAAAGTTGAGAAAAATCTTTCCTGTCAGTTTCAATAGAAAACAGCCAAAAAGTGTAAATAGTGGCGGGCCTCCCCGGTGGCGCAGCGGTTAAGCGCTGGGCTGTGGAGCTGTCGGCAGCAGCAACGTGAATTCGACGCCCGGCCAGGGAGAATCCCACATGGCACGGCAGACCTCTCCTGCCTCGCCCGCTGCTCCCCTCAGCAGTGTATTTCTGATCTGCCTGTTCTGCTCCCCACTCTGTCTCTGGTGAACCCTCTCGCCGCCCCACGCCTCTGGCCTGTACCCCAGCTTGCATGTATTTAAAAAAAAAAAGAGTAAATAGTGGATAGTGGATTGTACAACAAAGTCCAGCACATAGTATTTCCACAATCCCAATCTTGTAATCTGGAGTCACAGTAGTAAAATGAGTAACTTGGCTCTGTCCTTCTCTTTCCCCACCTCCAGACTGTCCCTCTTTCTTCCTCTTGTGCATGTCTCAGTCCTAGCAGCTTTCTTTCAGTGGGCAGGCATAGCTGTTTGGATGAAGGCTCTGTAAATGTGTGCTTTTTCAAAACCTGTCAACACAAACTCTAATCCCCACCCCATCCCCCTCACTCATGGGTTCATAATCAGTAGGTCAGTTACATCAGCTCAAGTTCAACCTAGTGAAGAGACTTGACACCTGGGTATGAGGTTAATTTTGAATTCTTAATTGGAAACCACTAAAAAAAGAATAAGGGAGTGCCATTTTCCAAGCAGCATTTTAAAAACGGTGATGTAGCTAGCTAATGCTTCCATGAGATTATTCTTTAATGCACAGGAAGAAAATTATCTGATTTGACAGTAACATCATTTCTAAATTTTTGAGGAAGAGTTAAGTTAATAATCTCTAAAATCATCCTTTCAAACATAGTTAAAATTTATTTCCCTGGAGAAGAAATACCCCAAATGCCATAATGGGCTAAAGTAGTCTGTGAAAATAGCTCCCCCTAGAGATGGGCAGGACACAGACAAATTCACTTAGTACAAAGGACTGAGGAAATTAAAGCCCATAATTTGAATCAGAAAACCGTAATACCTATCTTTCAATAATACACTTTATACTTTTAGTTTTCTAAAGCATATGTCTATGTAAAATACTGAATTTTGTACAAAGAGCCAGCACTGAAGTAACTTGAACTACTTGCATTATTTATTAATTTCTCTAGGACCATCTTACTAAATAACCACAATGGACACCCACAAAATTGAGTTGATATTTATGAAGAAGTCTTGTGTTCATTTAATCTTGTGAGAACCAACTTATGTAAAATTATTAACTTCTCATGAAAGAGCAGAAATACTATCATGAAACAAGAAATTGATAACTGCCTAGAGCAGACTGAAACTAAAACAAGCAAACAAATTCAAAAATTAAACGCTCAGAATACAGATAATTTCCACCCTTTTACTTGGAAGTAACAGCTCTCTTGCCTAAGAACAGGTTTGAAAACTGGAAGTTTGACGTTTGGTTTGGGTTTTTTTGGGTTTTTTTTTTTTTTTTTTTTTTGGCCATCAACTTTAAAATCACTATGAATACAATGTTTTTATGGAACTTGTAAAAAAAATTGTTCTTAATCCAAGGTCTGGTTCTTTTCCAGAAATATTATATAGGTGATTTTTTTAGTTTATTTCTATTTACATTTTATCTCTCCTCAAAAAATGACTTAATACTGCTTTTGCTATCACCATTTTAGAAAGATTAAAAATAAATCCCAAAACAAATCTGAAAAGTTTATGTTTACACACAAAATATAACCAATAATCTATTAAGAAATTATTGGTAAAGTATAAAAATAATTTGAACACGAAATAAGTTCCCAAACAGTCAATATTTTTGCTGTGATTAAGCTCCAAAATTAGCTCTTAGTTTCCAAATTGCCAAGCAAAACCTGCAAGTATGGGAGTTGGGGGGCGGGAACTGAATCAAAACAGCACATTAGCCCTATCTAGTAAACTTTAAAAACATATCTTTCACCTATAGGAATATTAGTGTTATAAGAAAATGGGCGCATGATAATTTTCATAATAGATGCATGACACTGTTTCATAGGACTCTTATAATGGTCTTGGAATGACTTTCCAGTGAAGGTATTACACACAAATACATCAATATGGTTCAAATAAGCAACCTATGGTAGCGTAAAGGACTGAGAAGCCTTCCTTATAGCAGAGACCTTAATATAGTTAATATGTCTTCAGGCTTTTCTTTTGCTTTGGAAAAAAAAAAAATCACAAATTGTTCCACCTGATAGTATGTCTTTGAAAAACCAAATGGTGGTTACATTATCTGCTTCCTCTTGTAAGGAATGCATCATCTCCTGAGGCACACTGGTTGGAATGGACATTATAGTGATGTTCTCCTTGTTGTATGTATTTGTTTGTTTGTAGAGATGGCCACTGAAGGAGAGGGTAGGTGGGGGGGAGAGACTCTCTTTTGACAGAACAGGGTTTGAAGCCAAAACAGCAGGAAAAACCTTGAAAGTTCTCTGTAATCCAAACCAGCTCACC
This sequence comes from Scalopus aquaticus, assembly GCA_004024925.1. Classification (NCBI taxonomy): domain Eukaryota; kingdom Metazoa; phylum Chordata; class Mammalia; order Eulipotyphla; family Talpidae; genus Scalopus; species Scalopus aquaticus. Next base: position 18,963 of record PVIJ01002261.1, read on the forward strand.
AATCAAAAAGGAAAGCCATCTCAAACAAGCAAGTAAATATAACAAGTAATCCCCAGGAATAAGTTCATCAAAAGAATGAAAAAATTCCCAACATGCTCATTCAACAATTTGTGATTCTCCTAGCCATCTAAAAAAATACAAATTCAAACAAATAACTTTTCACACATCAAGCTAAACAAGACATAAAATCTTAGTTTTAGCATTGGTGAAGTTTCAGAGAATAACAAGGCTCATATCCTGCTAATAGATATGTAAAATGTAAACAAACTTTCTGGAAGGAATGTTTATAATAAACATGAAAATGTTCTTTGGACAGCATTTGCCTAAAACTTACTAAATTATCATGGACATTTAAATATATACATTATTTATAAGAATAAAGTTTTCCAAATTACCTATATATCTGTTCGGCAACCATCCCAGGCCGGGTAGGTTCATCGTTGGGTTCAGGCAGCTTGAAAGAGAAGCTTGGAGACCTTGGTATCATCCCTACAGGTTAGGGGAAACAAGCAAGCAGAAGACAGCAGCTTGGGCCCCCTTGGCCACCCCTATATGCTCTTTCGTCTCTCAGCTGTTCTCCAACGTTTCCCACCACTCGCCACTGTACTCTGTCACGTTCGGTCTTCTGGCGCCTTCTGTCCTCTGTTGCCAAGCTCGGTCCTCTGTGACGCCACCCTTATATGCTCAGCCTCCAGGCACAGGTGTGCCCACGTACGCATGTGCACACAACACTCCAGGTTCTGCCATCAGGCACAAATGTAAAACCAGAGGTGTCGATCATTGATGCTAATGGCAGGAGGTTGGAAAAACCTGATAACTTCCATTTATCCTACAATATCCCAAATAGAATACTGGTTAAAAGTTTTCAAAATACAATACAGCCCTTATATATAATACTGTAGTCAAATATACACACGTGGGGAAAAATCAGATAGAGTTTGAGTAATTGTTACATTTTGCATAGGAAGTGCTCTGCATTTTCTACCTTGGATCACAAGTACTATTACTTCTAATACTTGAAAAAGGTTCTTTAACTTCTGAATGCTAACTGTGAAATAAAGTTAGAAGTAGCTGTTCCAACATTAATTTTAAAAAATGCATATTTTTTAAATTGAGTTAAGGAAAATGTAAAAGATTTAATTAACAATAGATAACAAAATTAAAAAATAGAGTTAATCTTTTTGAAGTGATATCATAAGAACCGCTGGGACTAAAAATGGTTTACTTTCAGATACATCTGGATATTTTACAAGAGTACTGGAAATTTTCTTGAAAAAAATATCTTTGTCAGATCCTTATAAATCACAACATGTTCAATTGCTTCACTTAGCACTGAACAGATTGAAAGATGCTGTGCTCCAGCCTCAGGCTGCTCAAGGAAGCTCCAAATTACAGTAATTACAAATTTAACCTCTTAAATTAATTAAGAATTGGAATGAGGAAGACTATTTTGTCTGATAGGCCTTGAGGAGAGTCTGGGAGGGTTACAAATAAGACTCAAATGTATACTCCTGAAGACCCTGAAGGTCGCTGAATCACTGGATTTAACATGAGAAACGACTTAGAGATCACACCCTTTGAAATCTTTTCTACACTGTTCAGATGAGAAAACTGTCCCCAGATAGGGAGTGACTCATCACCCAAATTGCCAAGATCACAAATGGGAATGAATCCACTTCCTGGATTGCAGTCGAATGCCCACTGTATATACCTGGCAACTAGCTTTATTACCTGGATTTATCATTACATAGAATTCTTTCAACGACACCAGTTTCACAAGCACTATCCAAGGCATCATTTTCCAACAGGAATATAATAAGAACCACATATATCTCATTTTCAATTTACCAGTAACCATGTTTTTAAAAAGGAAAAAGAAGTAGGTGAAATTAATTATGATATTTTATTTAATCCTATATATAACAGCATTATTCCAACTTGAATTCAATGCAAAAATGATACGAAATTTTACCTCTCTTTTTTTGATCCCAAGTGTTTGAAAGTCAAGAGTGGTTTTTACACTTAAACGTGTCTCAGTTCAGACTAGAAAATTTCAAGTGCTTAATGACCAGTGGCTGGTGGCTCACATATTGAATGAGGCAGACCTAAGGCATCATTGATCTTACAGTTTTCAATTCCAAAAGGTCAGATCCAATAATATTTTAGGCCTCTATCTAAAGACAGCAAACTATAAGGAAATCACTTGTGGCAGACACACCAGTCATGAGGAAATACCACAAAAACTAAGATGTAGTAGAGAATAGTCAATAACTTCCTCACTTTGATACCTAAAGTAGAAAAATATTCTCTTAACAAAAAAAAAAAAAAATGCTAATTGAGTTGAAATGTATTAAAAGCAAGGCCAGAATAAAAAGAGGTCGATGACTGACAGAACTGTGGTCTTTCTCTTTTTGGTGGAGGCATTATCTGTTTATCTAACATGCAAAAGCCTTCCTTCCATTAAGATTCCCAGGGGGCTTCAGCTGAGAAGACTGTTCCCTCGACTTTCATTCCGCTTCCTATGCTATTTAGTCCTTGACCTCAGATCCTCCCAATCAGATCATAATCACCTTGATGAATTTAGATCACAATGTGCTTATCTAGACTTCCAATCACTGGAAAGTAGCACAGCACCCTGCACGTAATAAGTCTTAAAAAAAGAAAGATAGATTAATAAATCACTAGTGACTATTCTAAACTTCATGTTATCTTTCAGGAAATACTGTACAAAATAAAGTAGGCAGGGGGAAAAGAGTAGTCAATGTAAACCTAGATTCTCATTAGATTCAAAAGGTAGGAATTTAAATGCCACAAATCAAGAATCACGTAACTATGCTGACCAGATGCACTACCTAAGATTATGCTTTAAATCAGAAGATTTAACCCTACATCAATGGAAAAACACACACAAAAAGATCCAACAGTACATATTATAGTTTCAGTAAACAACCCAATCAAGCTGATTCAAAAATCGTATTGCATTGATTCAACAACAAATTATTACTTCAATTTCTGGTAGAGTAGCAAAACTTTTGATGAGTCAATCAGTGAACTTGGCATTCTCCATTATTATTCCCAACCAGATTTACATTGGCTTTAGACATAATTCTACAAGACTGGGATTATTCAGGTGCATTTGACTGAAGTTCCGGAAGGCTAAAGCCATAAACTACAAAATCAGTTCCTGCTACACATTTTTGCCTAACTTTTCAGTATTTAAATAGCAAGTACCCTATAAGGAAATTCCTTTATTGGATTTTTCCAGGGGGAAAAAAAAGTGTTTATTTCTGGATGTGTGAAAATTCCATTTTAGCCATTAATATTTAGGATGTGTTTTTGTCCTTGGGTATTATCTGACTTGATTCCAAACCCAACAGTTTAGGAGTATGTGGCAAAAGCATCTAAAAATCAATAGAGCTTCTCTGCCCCTCAATTCCAGAAGCCTTGCTTACCATCCTGGGAGAGCTCATCAGCAGTGGTTCCACTTGCTGCACTTCTAAATTGATTGGAAATGCCCTGACCCAAAGGTCAGGTGGCAGTGTGTAAATATAAAGGCTGTTTCACCACAGAGCTCAAAGTTCCTCATTGCAGGAAGTCAAGATGGCCATTTTGAAGGCATTGGTCTGTGTCCCACAATAGAGGGCCAACAATCTTTTCAGGCATGGCCCACATTTCTACTTCCACAAGATGATCAAAGAAATTCCACTGGAATTTCTGCAGGACCCTTGCTACCTCTCCAACAAAGATGCAACAACAGAGCCATTAAAATTACCTTCCAAACTAGCAAAATTAGAAGTTTTGGTATTTTAAAAGCCCTAAGAAATTTAAGTCAGTCTACCCATATTTCAATATTTGCTAATTGTCACATCCTGATATGAAGTGACATTTAAGTAAGAATTTTGGATGACTTGTTAAATCTCACAAAAATGGATGATTCTTTAGAGAAGGTTGAAATTACACCATTAAAACTGAAAGGCTGGGACCTCCCTGGTGATGCAAAGGGTTAAGCTGCACTATGAAGCTATAAGAGCCACTGCAGCACAATTTCAATCCCCAGCCAGGGAGCTGACCCACATACAGCGCAGAAGACCCTTCCTGTCTCTCCACTGCTCCCCTAAGCAATGTATTTCAGTCAATCTGTCTGTTCTGCTCCCCACTCTGTCTCTGGTGAATCCTCTTACCACCCCCACACACACCACTGGCCTACACCCCAGCTTGTATGCATAAATAAATAAATCTTAAAAGAAAACAAAACTGAAAAGTTGCATGGCACTGCAGTGCACACTAATCAAATGGTCAAAGATTCAGACTGTCTTGTGATTCTTAGGGACTCGGGCAGGTCAAATCTAAGAGGCTCAACTTCTTAAAGACCAGTTTAGGTTCATGGTTGACTTTGAAAAAGATAATAAAAATCTCATCTTGGAAATATTTTATATAAATTTGACTGAGATCTTAGACATGCCTCTAACCCAATACCTTCTCTGGTCCCAAGTTAAGAACTCCTGTGATACCCCTAGAATTTATGCTAAGCTGGATGTTTTTAAATTTGGATAGCTCTGATATCTGGTGGATGCTTAAAGGGTATTAATATTGGATATCAGTAAATAAAAATAGTGAAAGTGTTGAAAGATTAAAGACAGCTTATGAAATTTTAAAATATTCTACAAATAGGTTATTGCTTCTGTTAAAGTAACTGCAAGTCACAGTTGTGTTCTGTTCTAATTGATAGTCAAAAACAAAAAAAAAACAATTTATATTTCTCTACAAGCTACACCTTTTTACTATAAACTGGGAATTCTTAAGTCAATAATATCTGTGCTCCAATACAAATTTGTTCCTTAAAACATTTTTATAAACATCAATACATTTTAATTAACATTAAAGTTCCCTCTACACACATAAGAAATACTGCTGTTCATTTCATATGCCCTATCTAATTCTAAGGATATCATTCTTTGTCAAATTTGCACTATTATCAAAATGTCAAAGTTGGAACATAAAATTCATCTTCTAATGAATTGTTATGTTCTGTCTATAAATGCAATAGCTTGCGTATCCCAAAAGTCTCCCACCTGAGTTTCCCACCATTTATCTTCCGTGGCAATGCTTCATCTCGAACCTCACATTTCTCATTTAAGACATAAAAGTGTCCTTCTCATCCATTAGATTGTCTATACCAAGTAAAATCCTGAAAAGACATTTATATACCTATGTTCATAGCAGCACTGTTTACAAGATCTAAAACAGGAAAGCAACCCACATGTTCACCAATGGATGAATGGATAAAAACAATGTAGGAAATACATAAAATAGGATAGTACTCAGGTTTGGGATAAAGAGGAAGGAGACTCTGATATATACGACAACAAGGATGCACATGGAGGATACTATGCTAATTGCAATGAAATAGACACAAAAAGACAATACTGTATGATTCCACTTACATGAGGTACTTAGTCAATGAGACTGCTACTCATAAAAATAAGTAGAACGGCTGTCATTCTTTAACAACAGTATACAGTTTCATTTAGACTAAATAAAACAGGAAAAACTTTCAGATTATAAGACCAAATTAGTGGTTACCAGAAAGGAAAGAGGAAAGGAGACGGTTAAATCAGGTTAAGGAGGTCAACTGTATGGTAGAGGGTAGTAGTGGATTTTAGTGGTAAACTTTAGGTAACATATACAGATGTTGATTTATAATGATGTACATCTGAAACTTAGAAAAGGTTTAAATGCAATGTTACTTCAAAAAGCTTTAAAAAGTTATAAAGATGGTAGTTGTACAGCATTATAAATATATTTAAAGCCACTGAAAGATACATTTAAAAATTATTAAGATGGCAAATTTTATTTATGGTTTATGTGTTTTACCACCACATAAAAAAAGATATGAACAGATATGGATTTTCATCAAAGAAAATGTATGATTGTCAAATAACTATAAGAAAATATTTTGAATATTAAAAAAAAAGTGTCTTACACGTTTTCTTCCTCCAACTCATCCTTCGCACAGTTTGCCATCATCTTTCTAAAATATAAATCTAATTATGTGACTTCCCTGCTGAAAATCAAGATACTTTTCCTGTGCCTACATTTTAAGGGAAACCTTGAAATACAGCAAATGATGCCTTTACTCATCTGGCCTTAACTTATTAAAACAGCCCCTCCCATCTCACACGTCACACCCAATCATTAACACTTCTCATGCTGAGTACAAGTCTGATTCTTTATATTTCTGTGCTGCTGTAAGGAGGCCCTGTTTACAATATCTGGCTTCTTATCTGCCAAGAAGACTTCTAGTTTACCACCTGACTTAGACTCAAATGTCACTTTCCTGCTCACAAGTTCACTTAGTAGCCCAGTAGGCAAAATACGTCCTCTGTGCTTTCACAGAATAGACACTTGTTTGTCACACTTAATCTGTATTAAGATTATTAATTTAGGGGCCTTGCTGGTAACCTAGAGGTTAAGTCTCAGTGCTATCACACTATCACCAGCACGGCCTGAGTTCGATCCCTGGCCGGGGAGCTGACCCACATATGGCACAGCAGACCTCAACTGTCTCACTTGCTGCTTCCCTTAGTGTATTTCAGAAGGCCCACCAGTTCTGCTCCCCACTCTATCTCTGGTGAACCCTCTCCCTTGTTTCTATACATCTATCCCAGTTCTTCTATGCATAAATAAATAAAAATAAGTCTTAAAAAAAAAAGCATCTGTGTCCTTCACACAGGTCTTTAAACTTCCTCAGGGAACAGTCCAGGTACTTGGCACATAATATATGCACTAGATCAATGGCCAAATAAAATCGATCTACTACTACTGCTGTTAATGAAATGAGTTCTGAACAAGAACATTCCCATTAAGTTGCTGATCACCTAATATTTTTATTAAAGCTATGTAGTTCACTTATATCCAATTCATAAATTTGTCTCCATAAAAGAGATCCCAAATGACAAAGGTGGTAAGAAACAACAATGGATTTCTTACATTTACCGGGAGCCATTTTCATTACTTTAAATGTATTATCTTTATAATTCACAAGTATCTCTCCAAGGCAGATACGAATCCTCTGCAGAAAAGGAAACTGAGGTTCAAAGAAATTATTTACTCAGTGTCATACAGCTGGTAAATAGTAAAGACAGGACTTATTCCCAAGTGATTTTATGTTTGTTTCCTCCAGAATATTTTTGTCAAAAATCTATGTTGAACTGTCCAAAGCAATTCCCAGAGATCTTTCCTAAGAAGAGCTAGGAAAGGCTGCTAAGAGACAACATGTTCCACTGTGCTGCCTTCCAAATCTACTGACAGATTAATCAGGTGATACATTAATCAGCTGTCATATAATCTTTCTCAGAGAATCCAAGCGAGAATTTTTACATTCTCATTTCTTATATTTTAAGGTGCTTCTATTACGTTAGTGTCCCCACCTGGAAATGAGCTTCTCAAACCTTATGATTCAAATGCAGAATCTAAAAGGGAGAAACTTCTGATGTCAGATTGACAAATACACTTGTTTTTTAAAAAGTTCACCAATCCCTGCATTCCCCACTTATACAGGGCTGGGGAGCCCCAGAGAGACTGCAGCAGCACCCACTGCTTCTTCACTCACTCAGACCACAGATTGCTCTTTCTCTTTCTACATCTCTGCTCCTAGCTGACCAGTCTGTTTTCCAATTTTCAGAGGATTTCCACTTTCTTCCTCTCTTCGCTCTGGCCTTCCATCACTAGGCTCCGCTTCAAAAATCTCAGCTTTCACATGGCTGTGAGGGTGAAACTTCCAAGAGTGAATGTCTGCCCTAGAGTGGGACCTACTCGATACCTGAACTGGGCACTTTAGTGCTGCTTCTGTGAGTTTCTTCGGAGATCACTTCCATCCAAGCAGCGGGGTTTCATGCCCATTAAAATGAGGACCATTCTTCAATCTTGGTACAAGTCCAGCAGCATGTGGTCCTAGGTAAAACACTTGTGATACACAGGATTTATGTGGTGATTAAGTGATGTAATACATAAAAAGTACTTTGAACAACATCTGGCCCATGAAAGTTCAATAAACACTCCTGTTATATTTACTTATTTTATCATGTTTCTTTTCTTTTAGAGACACTTTCAACTTCTGTAGAGAGGAAAGACAGATACGGTTAAAAACACTAGCTCTATGCCCATGAGACCTGAGCTTACAAGTAGAACCTTTACAAGTTACTTTATTTGCTTAGCTTCAGTTTCTTCTGCTAAAGAGGCATCCCACAGTATCTACATCAGAGGGGTGCTGTGGGCTCATGTGGACTATCATATGCAAAGTACTCACTCCAGGGGCTAGCAGAGAGCTGCCCAATTTACACGTTAAATAGTTCTCTTTATTACACATCTCCCAAATGATCTTGCCTGTCTCCAAATCCATAAGGAACCACTGTCATTTTCTTGCACTGGATGGCATTTTTCACTGACTGTTTCAGTGCACACCCTTCCAGCTAGATGTGAGTTCCCCAGAGCATGCACCATGTTTTATATCTTCTCTGAGCTTTCCCTACTTCCAGCAAATAGGTAAACACTACAAATGTAAATGCCAGAGAACCACTGGTCAGTCATGTTTGAGTATCACCAATATATGCTGTTAAAGCAAGTATGGTTTATTTACATAACTTTTGATCTATCAGAGTTCATAATTAAGGAAAAAACAATGAATTGTTATGCTGTCTTTTGAAAGAGCACAAAACACTGAATTTAACAGCAAATTCATATAAATGAACATGCATAATACGAAAACATTAAATTACATGTAGTATAATTGAGTAAGAATACTAAAGAACAGACACAATGTAGTATTGATAGCGGGAAAATGAGGAGCTTAAAATTGGACAAGGCAGTACCCAAATTGCTTACCGGTCACTGTATTGGTTCTGCAACCCGTGCACACAATTGCAAGACCACTCAGGTTTAGGGAACAACAACACTGGGATTTATTTAACAAACAGGGAAAAATCAAAGAATTACTAAAGTCAATATACAGACATTTACCTTACTTAAAACAATGTCCAGTCCTTTAAGTCCCAGAAAAGTAACAAAGATGGTGTCTTCCTGCCACTGCTGAGGTGGAGGTCCTCTTCCAAACAATAGGCCACGATTCCAAAATGGCGTCTTCCTTCTTCCACAGACACGCAACAATCAGACTGTAGGTCAGGTTCCAACTCACGAGGATGACACAGGACACAACTGGAAATGCTCCCGAAACTGCCGTGGTGCCCCAGCAGAGCACCAGGCCAACAACACTGCAAACAGCAACTACAGTGGCCAGACAGCCCATCAGACTGCACTCATGAATTTTAGGAAGGCACCCGCTTCGGGCCTCTGCCTTCTTCCTTCGCCTGCAGTAAAGACAAAACTGGGAGCAGTTTCCGTCACTCGGCTACTTGCAAAGCTTCCAAAGTCGCTGGCCCCAAAGTCACTAAATATTTTTAAATGTTTCTTTCATTCCTACATTGTGGAGACTGCTTCTTCTTTCCTATATCATGATGACTCAATCTCCTTTCTCCTACCTCATGGCAACTGAATCTCCTCCCTCAGTCCCTTTTATTTCTCATCAAAATCTCCACCCCAAACTGCAGAATTTAGCATTTTCCCTGGGGCTATTCATTCTCATTAGCAAACCCCTCAGACTTTGGACTCAGCCCAGTTACAGTATATACAAAATACTATAGACCCAGTTATTGTCAATAAAAAACAAGTCCTTGTTTCAAAAAAATCTAAACTGTGACCCTGCACAGAAAAAATATAACATAGATTTTTGGCTCTTGTTCACTAAAACATTTTGACTAACATTAATATTTAAATTCTCTGAATTTATGTTTTTCAAAAATCACACACAAGTGAAAAGAAAGTAATACTTTCCAGTAGTCCCTGTTTTCTACTTTCCCATTCTATATATCTTTGTAACCTATGACCCTACATCAAGAGCCACTGATGACAAGAAAGGCTCTGACGACTCTACTTTGAGACAGAAAGAGGAAATTTCCTATCTTATCCATGTAACACAACCCTCTGTGAGTGAAGAGGGTTAGCTGGGAGTTCTAAGTATCACCCATTTGGCACCAGGCTGTCTCCAAACAGAACAAGCTCACTAGCTGGCTTCTGGAAGCCAAAGTCTGTTTTAAAATCCTGAGAAATATCTTTGGACACAAGAAGGTCACAAATCACGAAGATGAGCTACATACAATCTGAAGTTCATCAGTGAGTTTTCTTCTGTTCAGCAGTGAGTTTTCATTGCTCTTCCAGAGAAGCAACTTCCAGTGGGGCCTTGAGTCTGGCAGGCCTCCAGAATGCCTGCTGGGTCCTGTGATTTGCAAGCAGAGGGCCCTCAGTGCCATGAGGGAAGTGCCTTGAATTTCTCAGCCAGCACCAGGCAGATGGGGTTGGCCCACAGAGCTTCTGCTTCAACAAATGACCTTCTATATACTATACACCTTGGGAAAAGGTAACACTAAGAAGCAAAGTTTTCATGCATAAAATCACTTCTGGAACTTTCTCTGCTTAGAGACAGGATCTGTTTTTGGTAGCAAATCACCTGCAGACTGGAGTATTGAAGTATACAAGCTGCTGTATCAATCAATGGACTGTTTTATGAATATGCTCCCCAAAGACCAGGGTGGATTAAAAAAGTATTCTTGAGAAGTACTTTATACTAATAGAAGGTATCAATAATCTGGACCTAATGTGATAACTTACATTTTTCAAACCACATCATATTTTCCCAAAAGCTTTCTCACAAAGATACCCTTATTTATCCCACTAAGCCTGGAAGATGATGAGAAATGGTTTTTAAAGTGACATAGCACAGAGGTTCTGGGCATACATTTTGGAATAGGACTCCCAGGTTTGAATCCTAGGTTTGTGCATCTTAACAATCTTCACCAATGGCTTTCATGCCCAAAGACACTGTTTCCTCAGCTGATACTGTTTCCTCACCTAAGGGAATTTGTTTCTTCTTACAATGCCCCTTGATGATTAAGTACAACGATGAATGGGAAATCCCCACACCATGTACCTATGGAAACATTTGAAAGTTTTCTCAATATTAATGATTCACAAAGGCCCTATGGTTTTGTGAGAGCCATGTTATAAGGCAAATCTCACTGGGCTGAGCCGGCTATCTCTATTTTTCCATGGCAGAGAGAAACAAATAAACATGACTTATCCTTCTCTTGCTGAGTGACAACAAGTCCAAAAACAGCACAGCGCATGTCAGGGCTGCGTGCCTACGTCAGAAAACAGATCCTTGCTATGCCTTTGCCCTGCCCTGTGTCTCAAGTCCTCCATGGGATGTAATGGGTCCTCCTCAAGGCAAATATCCAAAGAAGACATGAGAAGGGCAGCCCTCACTCTCAGTCTCTTTCCCTTGGTCAGTAAACATTACTGTCCTGTAGAAAGGTAGAGTTTCCCTCTCCAAATGCTCCATGTAAGATTCTATTAAGAAAACAGGCATTCCTTTTTCTTATGAATTGCTACACACTGCTCAACCTTGATGAGACTTCTTCCAGTGGGAGAGAAAGTGCCATTCATGGATATGAGATAACCACAAAGAAATGGGGGCTTTGGTGGGGATGTTCCAAGGAAGAGATGTCAGAATAAGATGCTGGATCTCTGTTCACATGCAAAATACATAACCTGGTAAAACACTCATCTCCCTGAAGCCCTAAAGGCCCTAAAAACACCGTGCCTGATTTAGAAGAGAAATAAAAAGGAGATAGAACCTAGTTTTATATTTCAGAGGCAGGGTACAAAGCAGACTAACCTTGGATAATTAAGAAAAGCCTAGTTTGGACAGGTTTATCATTTCAAGTTTTCTTATATTTTTGGAAGCAAAAATACATCTCATTTTATACTTCAGAAGTTTCTATATAACATTTTTTCTCATATGACTAAATACATATTAACATTTTATTACCAACTTCTATTGAAGTAACACTGGTGGATACAAAAGCAAAATAGTAATACAGCTTTTAAAGAAAATGCATATTTGATACATCTACATAATTAGCTGGGAGTGGTAGCACATCTTAACGAAACAGCGCTTAAATTTTAAAATCAACTTCACACTTGAAACTGAATAAGTAAAAAGCAGGCTACAGCATTTCATTTCGTGGGGTTGACAAAACAGAGATCACAAGCTTTTATCAAACACAAGTCCAGGCAAGCACAAGCCTTACACTGAAAACCAGCTGAAGGCTATGCTTAAATGATCAACCCAGTCTTAAGCAAATGCCCACAGCCAATATTACCCTGGTTTATTCTTGATGATGTTAGTGTGTCCAGTGAAATTACATTTAAAATCACTAATGGAACGAACCCTTGAAAATTAACCATAGATCTTTGGCTCTGAAGAGGGGGAGGAGGAAGAAGAGGGCTGAAAACAAGGGGCTGGCCAGAACACCATGAAACAATGGACTATGGTGTAAGATAATGGGTGCTTTGGCAGTGGAAGTGGCTACAGTGACCACACCTGCAAGATGGGAGGAGGCAGGGAATCCTGTACTGTGAAAACACTATCAAGGATGTAAAATAATGGTCATTCTGTAATAATAAGAAAGAATGTGTAGTGTATTGACTGACTTTGTTCCGTGAATAGGTCTAGGAGGTTGCTATCCTGATTTTACTATTTCTATTCGTCATTATACTGAATATTTACTGGAGTAACAAGTACAAAAATATTTAAATTGCAAAAGTTAAAAAAATAAAATAAAATATCGTTAATTCACAGATTGTCCAGATAGGAAATTCAAAAATCAATAAATAGATCATAATTAATAAGATTGCTCAGCAAGTGTGCTGGATTAAAAACCAATATATTAAAAAATATATTCCTCTATATCAGCAATGAAATATTAGGAAATCTGTTTTTAAAGAGTCATATTTATAATAGCACACACAATAAAACAGTTATGATTAAATCTCATAAACATGTAAGACTGTAGCATAAAATAAGAAAATTTCATTAAATGTCATAAAAGAAAACATAAATAAATGAGAAATACATCACGTTCATATACCTGAAGGCTATAGAGGCAGTTCGTAAACATTAATCTATGAAAACAAAGCAATTTCCATCTAAATCTTAGCAGCACTGTTCACAGAATGTGGCAACTTTATGCTAAAATATACAGGGGTAAGTTATAGGTCAGTTTCTGCCGAGGTAATTTTGAAGAATAGGAAGAGAGGACTTAATGGGTATCAGGACTTACAACAAATCTACAGAGATTAAAAAATGATTATGATTAAAGGGATAGAAAAATAAACCAAAATGAAGGACATGGAATAAACTCACAAATGAATAAAAACATTGGTTAGAATAGACAACAAATTTACAAGGAAAGAGAAACTATTCAGTAAATGGTTCAGGAATAACTGCTATCCACATGGAGAAGAGAGGTGGTGATTGGGTGATCAGGGATCTACTTCTCTGCAAACAACAAATAAACAAACATACCAAAAAAATCCTGATGGATTAATAATTTAGATAAATAAATAAAATTTTAGGGTATAATGGTATAATACAGATAATATATTAATGACCATCAAGAGGACACAAAACCAAAGTAAAGGAAAAAGAAACATCTGAACAAATGAAATTGTGTTCAAGAGCAATACTGTTGGTACGAAAGTAGAAGAGTTCAGTACTTACAGAAAACGGTATGGAGGTTCCTCAAAAGATTATAAACGGCTCTCCCCTACAATCCAGCAATCCCACTAAGTATCTACCCAAAGAACAAAAAAACACTAATATGAAGGAGACTTGCATTCCATGTTCATTTACACTAGCTAAGTTATGAAAACATCCTAAATGTCCCCAGAAGATTATGGATCAAGACGATGTGGTGTGTAAACAACATGGAATACTACTCAGCAATCAAAAAAAAAAAACAACATTCACACCATTTGCTGCAACGTGGATGAAACTGGATGGAACTATGCATAAGCAAAGTAAGACAGATGGTAAAACTGATAAGTAGAATATAGAGAAACTAATCAAAGGAACCAATAAAGCCAAACTTAAAAACTAACCTTGGAAAACCAATTATAGAACTAAGGAGTCCAGAGGGGAAGGGGAGAGAAAAGGGTGAGAGCAAGATGTGGAGAGAGCACAGTGGACTAAGGTGGTAGATCATGGGTGCTTTAGTAATGTGCGCACGCTGCTAATAACACTTGAAGGGGATTAGGGCTTCTCTACTCCCAAAATGCAATGATGTAAACCAACATTATCTCAATATGCAGATAGAATTATAGATCTATACTATACAAACAAAAAAGACTATTATACATCATGCTCAGCGAAACAAGCCAGAAAGAAAGAGAAAAATATCGAATGGTTTCACTTATAACAGGACTATAGGGAAATCAAATAGAAGAGAGACACTTGGGGGGATTGGGGGAGGGGGAGGATAAGGGCACAAAATGGAGTAGAAAAGGACACAAGGGACCATGAAGGTGGATCATGGGTGAATTGGTGGTGGGTTAACCAAGGGGAATACAAAATGTAAAAGATATAAATAACAATAAAAATATACATTAAAAGAAAGACTATTATACAATGTGCAAAAGGAGTATGTACCAACTGATTTATATGAAAAGTAGACAAATAGAAAAATGGGGAAATTATATGAATAAACGATTGAAAAAAGAAACTTAAATGGCATATAGGGCTACAAAAATATTTGGTAATAATCAGGGAAGCACATTATGACAATAATCAGTTAGATTACCAAAAATCAGTAAATCTGACTGATTTTAGGAACATGGAGAAACAGAATCAATTTTATAACACATAGTAGGGTAAACTAAAAGCTAGATAATGTTACCATAATTGAAAACAGACACAACTTACCACCCAGCATTGTGATCTTTATATTTGTATTGTAGAAAAACTCTTATAAATTTTCATAAGGTGACATATATATTCATTATTCATTACATTGAAGTACAAGTCACTCACACACATGCATTTCCATTTTGTTAACTTCTGAATATGAAAGAATCATCACAACATTCTAAATGGGATAGACTCTAAAATATCACTTAAAGCATTTGTTTATTGTAATACAGTTCATCGAGAAATTTAAAATCAAGCCAAGTGCATAAGGCCAAAAAATATATATATGACCCAAAAAGCATTTTGAAAAGATGGAAGCAATTTGACTGGGATCACTCAAACTATTTGTATCAAGAAACCAAGTAACAATAGCTTGAATATTACTTTATTGAGATATCCCCTAGTGTTTATTTTAGAAATGCCACAGCTCATGTACTAGGGTCAACTTTTTTTTTTTTTTTAATCTCCCCCTCCCTAGGGTCAACTTTTATCATGTCTCACTGAAAGGCTAAACTTTCAAATGTTCATTGAGCTATATAATTTCATGGGCTACATAAAAGTGATAATTTTTAAATGTCAATATATATCATATTTGGGACTTCTGAAGTTTTTAAATGTTCAATCTTATTTCATAAAATATCACAATATATATTTGCACAGAAGTTTGGTTTTTATTCCTAATCAATGAACCATCAACCCTGCAGGCAGAGTATGACCAAAAGGCCTATTACATAGCCTCTTGTCAAGGAAAGAACAATGGCCAAGGATTTGTAAAATTTCATTTTCCACTTACAAGCTATTGAGATCTCCAGCTTTTGGTAAGTCATGTCTTATCCCTAAGTCGCAGTTTTCTCATCCATAACAGGCATTCTTAACTCTCATCCTCACATCTCAGACTTCAGTAACAAGAAAGCAAATAGCAAAACAGACATGGCATTAGTGTGCTAGGGCTGTCACAACAAAATACCAGACTGGGGAGCTGAAACAACAACAAATTTCTTAAAATCTGGAGGTCGGAATCCAAGATCAAGGTGTGAGCAGTGTTAATATCTTCTCAGGACTCTGATTTCCTTGAAGATGGGTGTCATCCTGCATGTGGTATGAGTCTGTGTCCAGACTTTCTCATCTTTTAAACTAACAGCAGCCATTTTGGAATAAAACATGACCAGAGCCTAATTTCAATTTAATTATCTCTTTAGAGTACCTCATGTTCCAATGTAGTTACATTCTGAAGAACAAGGTGTTAAAGAATGTCAACAAATGATTTTGGCAGAGAATTAAGTACCTAACATAGTACCTAGGACAAGTCATTACTGTCAACAAAAAGATAGTTCTTCAAACTCTACCACATTGCAAAGTTATGAAATTTGTTTATTTATGGTCAGACTAATAATGACTATTGCTACAGTCCATGAAATTGGATAAGAAAAGATAAAAGAATGAAGAGTTCCTCACTGCCACTCAAAACATCACTCCTTTGGTTTCCCCTTCTCTCCTGGTTCATCCATCTCTTTCTCTTTATTACATTATTCCTATTAGCCTGCAAATATTCCCTAGTATGGTGACTTGCAGAATTCTTTCATGGTAATCCACAATGTCTCTATAGATATAGGCTAGAAAAAGTATAGGTTCCAGTATTAAACCCACTGAAAAATTCACATGTCCCCACTTTATATCAGCATGCCACCATCACTCATTCATTATTTTTCACAAAGCAAACGAAGTGATCTTTTAAAAATGTGAATTAGATAATACCATTTCTTTCCTTCTTTCCCAAACATACAACCATCAATCCTGGCACATTTTTTTTTTTTAAGAATAAACAAATAAAGCATTTGCCATATAGCCTTGGGAAAAACAACAGAAGCAAAAACAAAGTACTTTGGTACTACTTTCTTGCAGATGAGATTAGTGGAAAGGAGGGAAGAAGCAAGGATTTAAATAAAAGAGTAATTTCCAGGATATTCTGATGTGGATCAGTAAATCAGCATATTCAAAGTGACCCTATACCTGACATGCAGGATGTATCTGAGCTCTTGCAAAAATTAAGTCCATCCTCCAAAATGCATCAAACAGGACTTAAAAGCTGCATGATTATGTGCTCATTGGATTTCCTGGGGTAAAAGTTGTTCTAATTGTGCTGATAAAGACATAAGGGGAACAGATAACATAGAATGAAGCCTTCCTAAAGAACAAGACAGGCATTATAATGCTTAAAGAGCTCTTTTTTCTTAAAGATTTATTTATTTATACATGTAAGCTGGGGTACAGACCAGAGGTGTGGGGCAGCGAGAGCATAACCAGAGACAGAGTGGGGAGCAGAACAGGCGGATCCACGGAAATGCACTGCTGAGGGGAGCAGCGGGCGAAGCAGGGGAGGTCTGCCGCACCTTGTGGGAATCTCCCAGGCTGGGCGTCAAACTCGCGTCCCCGCTGCCCCGGACAGCTCCACAGTGCAGTGCTTAACTGCTGCGGCACCAGGGAGGCCCTTTAAAGAGTTCTTAAAGGAAAGCAAGGTAATAGTGGAAACCAAACTCAAGGTGTCAGCGGCCTTTTCTGGGGTTTCTGAAGAAGATGTGACTGGGGAAGTGCACCTGGGAGCTTCATTTCCTTTCAAGCTCTCATAGTTGGAATCTACTGGAGCTAGGATTTCACCCAAGTTTTCTGACTCTAGGAATATGGCTCTTTCCACTGTCACACACTGGGTAGTCCTAGGAACACTTGTAAGTGTGGAAATTTTTCAGTGTGGAAGGGTGAGGGAATCCTAAACACTTGTTTTGAATTCATCCTCTTAATATTTCATCAACATGAAGATCTCCTTATTCTCTGAGCTACTATTTTCTGATCGATAAAATGATTCTTAAAACTATGTAAAGTATAATTACGGGGAATGTGCCTCGCACATGCACATAGCATCCAGGCCTCGATTTCCATCAGTTTTACTGAAGAAACAAGCAAGCCCTTTTGGTATGAATTTGAAGTGAGAGAGAAAGGAAAATACAATGATTTCAATTTTCCTCTGATTAAAAAAGAATGGCATATTTGTTACTTATACCAATTTAAATACTAATTGCATCACATGCCAGCACTGAGATTTAAGAGATACAGCTATGCTCATCACTGGTATGCACCCCAGATATTTCTAAATAGCTCCTTCTCATGGTGGGATTTCCACTGAGTCCAATAGTGTTTTCTCTTCTCTCCTGGGAAACACAAAGCCCTCTGTCTTCTGCCCATGTCAGTGTGTGACACGGAGAATAATGTCGGCATCAAGTTGCGGACCAAAGGATGCAAAGTGGTAAACGGTGGAAGAGCAGCAACCCTCACATTTATGCAAAAGAAACACTGCTGGTGTTTAGTTCCAACCAAAGTCACATGCAACTGAGTGGTTCAGGTTTGACATATAGGTTTCTATTCCCCCAAGGGCCTCGTGAGGTTCTGGGCTGATGAAGAGCCATGCTGAACTACAGGAGTGTGTTTTTATAGAAAGTGTTACAGATCAGAATATTTACGTTGTTTGATTTGTGGCACCATCTACATCAGTGTCATGCTAAGTCAAGTGACTTGGAAGGCCCCTCCTGTGGTAACACAGGCTTCCACACCATGGATTTGTTTCTTGTTTCAAAATTATCTCTCAACTTCGCCATAATCACTTTCCAGCTGTCCCAAATCTGACACACTCTGCATAACTGTATATCTTAACATTCAATCCTTTGGATACACAAAAGAGGTATTATAAATATCTGGAAACATAACTTCTTCCTCATCATGTTGCCTATGAGAGGTTCAGTAGCACAGCCAAGAGAGAAATGTCATTCCATTCTGAACTAGGCACAGAGGGAGAATGTGTCTTCAGAAGGCATACTCAAATGGTGTGAACTGAAGGTACAGCAAGCACCAACATCTGGCCATGAATCAGAGATACAATCCATGTTCCCATAGCAAGAGCTTACACCGGAGGTAGACAACATTCTACCTAATGCAAAAGAGCACATGGGTACTAGAACAAAACTACACAGACCTGAATAGCAAGTGTCCTCTATTTTTAAGTAAATAAAATCAAATGTTTTTATGACACATTTAATTTGCCCAGCCATAGGTATGGATAGTGAGTGCATACAAAGGAGTAGGATTCATTGAGGTTGAACAAGACAGAAACTGAAGGGGAGACAATACCAGCGAAGAAGAGGACGCCTCTGCAGTCCCACAGAGGAGACTTGCGGCTTTTCAGACAAACCTGAGGTATGCCCAGCCAGAGGTAATGAGACCCCTAGAGGAACCTTTTATCTACTGACACAAGGATAAAAACATATTTGGCAACTGTAGGCATTATTTGGAGGTTGATTTGAAGTTTTGCGAGTTAGAATTTTTGGTATTTTATATAATATAAGATGATTGGTCCTACTTAGGATACATGATACAATGAGAGAAAAACACAGATAAGAAGGATTGCAAAGATAAGAGATTTTCAAGTTTATACATACTGCATTATATGCATATGTGTAAATTTTATTTTAAAATATGCTTTTCAAAGGGAGTCAAATAAAGAAAATGATTGTTCATATTACTAATCCTGTCACACTACTGTTATCATAACCCTCTCCTCAAATCAAAAGGAGGAAAGGTATTAGGTCCCAAATCCACATCTAACCTGAGAACATCAGAAATAGCTTTAGTAATAATTTTAGGAATTGGATATGCATTTTCCTCTTAGCTTCTCATGTTAGATGATGGGATTGCTTTGAAATCAGAAAAATATGAAAAGATCATTTAGGTTTTCTGAGTTTAGGAAGCCTGGCTAAAAATTCATTTGTTTTATTATGTGTAGAAAATAGGGCATTTGGGGTATAAATTATACGTTCTTATTCTTCTCTGTCCTCCTTTTCCCTTCAGTCCTTTTCTTCTCTGTTTTTCCTTATATTTTCTTTTCTCTGCTTTCTTTGGCTTTTCTTTTTCATTTTTAATGTACGAGTCTTAAAGAGTGTCCTGGAAGTTTTCTTCAAACAGCAGCAAAAACATATTTTTAGAACATGATCTTTGTCTTTGCTGTAATTAGAATTTGTTCATGGAGAACTGTTTTCTAACTCAGACCAGGAAAAAAATTAGCAGTGGCATACAGGAAATATTTGTTTGGTTTTAGTTTGGAATGTCTATATAACATTTGTTAGGGTATTATACTAAAAAATCTAAACAAATTCACAAATTGAATAAAATTATTTTAAAAGAGGAAAAAACAGAACAGCAGCTTTGTTCTGGTAAGACCACTTAAAAACAAGAATCAATTTACAAGAGAAATTATCATATTGCAATGTACTGCATTAATTTGAGATTTTCTTTCAAGTTTCACATTATCCAAATTTCATATTCAACTATTAGTGCTCACTACAGATGTAAGATTACTAAGTTAATATATTCGATTTGGATGCTTTTGGTGAATAAATTATTCTAATAATATTTTCTATTTTACTCATCTTTTTCTCTAGGATTATTATAAGAAAGTACCTATTGAAGAGGCTTTCAGGTTGAAAATATTAAGCATTTAATGGTTTTGTTATATTTATTTTGATGGTTCTTTATAATGTTTTCTCTTTTTCTATTTGCATTTATGTCTCTTTTTTAATCAATTATATCTGTCAAAGATAATCTAACATCAATATGAATGAATAAGGTAGACACAGATTCTGAATTGACATCTGCCACATACATCATAGAAAAAAACAAAGACAAGTACACAGGGAAAGACTGCACCTGCACTGACAATAAGGAGGCCCAAACTGCCTAAGCTGGAGCATGCATTTGAGGATGCTTTAGATTATCCCTAGATCTGACTACTAACTAAAATCACATCAATTTCACATTTCAATACCCATCCTGCATGTTCACACTGTGTGTCTAGTTATTTTAGATGATTCCCTTTTTTTCCCTCAACATTCATTTCATCATTCATCAAATAATTTTTGAGAATATACATTATGCCACACACAGTTTCAGGTGAATATATCAGTGAACCAAGTGGGTAAAGAGCTCTGTCCTTAAGAAACTCATACTGGGAAGAGGAAGAGAATAAACACTACATGTAACAAATAAGCAAACTGTACAGTTTATTAGAAGGTGATTGGTACTACAGAATCAAGAAAATATAAATCAGAATAAGAAAAATCAGAAGCAGGGGAGGTAACAGAACTTCAATTGAAAATAGTATGCTCACTTCTCATTAGAAGACATTTCATTAGAGATTTGAGGAAGGTACTAACCAAGTGAATAGTCATCCAGGGTATCTCAAGGGAACACCCAAAAAAAGAACATGACTGGCAGACTCAAGAAAATGCAAGGAGGCCATGGCAGCTGAGCAGCTAAGAAGTAAGGAAAGGGAGCAAGATGGAAAAGGATCTAGACCATGTGGAACTTTGCAGCCACTGGAAGGAATCTGGCTTCTACTCTGAGTAACACAGGAGCTATGGCAAGTGGGATCACAGCTGTGATGAGACACAGTCTTACATTTCTACAGGGTCATGCAGACTGATGAGTAGGTTCAAAAAAGTAAAAGATGGAAGCAAGGAGGGCATTAAAAATGAAGGGGAAAAATGAAGAGAAGTAGAAACAGCAGTCTTAATAAATACTTAACTGGTAAATACGTGTTGAAATTACAGCTGACAGTTTTCTTGATGCATGTGAGGGAGGCTCTCACAGGAAGGGGAAGCCAAGGACAACAAGGGTTCTGCTTCCAGTCTTGGCTCTCACACTTCGACCATTCACACTTCTGCCAGAGAAATCTACCTGAACTACAAACTTGACCATGTCACATTATGCTGACAACTCTGCAATGGTGTTCTGAAGCCTAGAGGGAGAAAAGTGATGCTGTATATATATCCTGTATATGTCACTTCACTTCCCTAAATGTCACAACTATTTTCTGTGAAAGTGAGGATAAGGATGACCATTTCATAAGATTTGGGGGACAATCCAATACAAAAATATATATGAAAACTAAACTTTATTTGTGTTATATAAAATATCCTTATGAATGAAAATATGTCCTTTAAAAGCACAGATTGACTAAGTTCTAAAGGATTACCATAAACAATTGGTAAGGCACAAACAGAAACTACTTAGTCCTTTAAAAACAAAGAGAAGTATAATTGTTATCATCTAGCATCTTCCCAATCAATTTTCAAGCTGGTAAGTTTGGACAGGGTGCTATCACTGGGGTAGGCACAATTATGTTCCCAACAAAGTATATTTAGAATAAGTATTAGCAAAGTAGCTAAAGCTACCAAGAAAATGATTATGTGACTAAGGCATCTTTCTACAAATGCCTGGCTATCACCTTCTCAATTTGTACTCTCTATGGAAAAACTCCCCAATAAACTGGACTTGCATCTATCTCCATTATTTAGGAAAAATAAATTACCAGTGTAAGTATATTCAAGACATGTATGAAGCATCATTTATTAAAGTTACAACTGATTCTTTCAGGTACAACCATAATTTTATCCCTGTCTGTTTGTTGTTAAAGGAATAAAAGAAATTTATTTTATATGTGCACATATAAATTTATTTGGTAATTAAGAATTCATTCCATGAGACTGTACTATAACTCCCAAAGAGAAAAACATTAGTGTTCTATAGAATCTCATTACAACCTAAACACTTTTATAAAATGCCCTGACCTCTCCAAGGGAAAAAATGTTCTCAAACAACAATTTTTCATTTTAATAAAATAAAATCATAACTATGTGGTAATAATTTTAACTACCATTTGGGCCAAGTAAGGCAAGATTTAAAGAAATACTTATTTTCAGACATTGCAGAAAATCTAGGCATGAATTTGACTAAAATTATTCAGAAAATTAGAGCAATCCCAGAAAGATCTAACCCTAAATCAGTAGTGGTATCAAGATTGGATTTTACCCTGTCTTCAAATGCATACAAACTTATAATGCATATACAATAAAACGCAGTTTATCACAATTACTAAAGACATTAATTTTGCTCTTAAATATGCATTCATCTATTTCTGCTATTTAAAATACAACTTTTGATTTTCCCCAAAAGCATCAATGATAATAGTTTAGAACATTTCAATTAGTCAAAATCACACACAGATGAAAACATTGATGCTTTTCTTTCAAAAGCTTGGGGGTAAGTTTTGGAAATTGTTCTACTAATATTTCATCATTTTTCTCTAGTTTTTCTGTCAGTTTTAGAAATTTGTTGTTGAGGCCTGAGGTTTCACAAGTACATTTTTTCAAAAAGGTACATTTTATCCTTTGTATAAATGAAACCATTTCACTGTGAATAGTCATTAAAGTAATAAATATTCTTAAAATCTGCAAATATGTTTCTCTTTAAAAAAATTCCCTTGCCTGCTAAGTTGTTTTTTTTTTTGTTTTTTTTTTTTATACATACAAGTTGGGGTACAGGCCAGAGGAGTGGGGCGGCGAGAGGGTTCACCAGAGACAGAGTGGGGAGCAGAACAGGCAGATCAGAAATATACTGCTGAGGGGAGAAGCGGGCAAGGCAGGAGAGGTCTGCCACGCCATGTGGGATTCTCCCCAGCTGGGCGTTGAACTCACGTCGCCGCTGCCAACAGCTCCACAGCGCAGCGCTTAACCACTGGGGAGGCCCTGTTTTTTTTTTTTTTCAAAGTGGTAATATTTAAATGAAAAAGGGCAGCCCTATTTGAGATATATACCTATTCTTTTGACTAGGCTTACTGGTTTTGATGGTCTAGATGTAAGAAAAGGGAGGAAGCACAGAACAGAGAATTAACATTCATAGGGTACTTTACACATGGCATCCATTCTTCTAGCACAGAACACCTTTTTTGTCACTTATTCCTTACAACCGTCTTAAGGGTCAACAGTATTAACAGATGGGAAAACTGAACTCAGAAAGCTCCAGTAATATTGACAAGTCAGAGAGTCAGTGGCAAGACTAACACTACAGCCCAGGTTGTCAAACTCCAGCAAACCATAAGATATTGAAAAATGAAGATACCAACACAACACAGTTTACAGAATCAGAATGGCAAGGCTGGGAAGCAGGATTCTAGAGATTTGACTTCTATCTCTGGGAGAGATTTTTGAGAATTTCTCTAGTTAGAGAAGTACCTCGAATAGACCTTTCCAACATCAGAGCCAATTAAAGTGGATAAACACTAAGCAATTCAACTTTCTAGATAAGCTTAAAAGTCCATCTGTTTGATGAATGGATTAAGAAGACACAGTAGACATACACAATGGGTACTATTAAGCTACAAAACAAAAAGATGGCATCTTGCCATTTGAGACTACATGGATGGTACTGAGAGAAGTATGCTAAGCAAAGTTAAGTCAAAAGGAGAAAAACAAATATTGGATTATCTCATTCATATGTAGAATACAGAGAAAGAAAATAAAGGAAAAGACAAAACCAAACTCAAATAAACCCTAGAAATCTGACAGCAGAATTGAGGCAATCAGAGGGGGAGAGGGCCCCGTGGACAGTAGTGGAGTCTTGGTGGTGAATGTGGTGTGGGAAATACAACTGAAGAGGTGTGAGCCTATACCTCTGCGTCATATATGGTGTTGTAAAACAACATTACTCCAATAAAAATAATACCAAAAAACTGTCCATCTGTTTGATAATGAGTGCACACAGGTTTAATCTATCTTCATGTTTCTTATTACTTAAACTCAGTCAAAGGAAACCAGGCCCTCCATCGGACTGAAAATATCTTTGCAAACATCAAGCTCATTGAGGACAATGAACTCCAAGACCTACGGTGTCTTCAGAAAAGGAGCCAAAACCTAAAAGACACTTGAAGTAGAGACCACATATTATCATAAACAGAGAAGCACAGGGCCTCCCTGGTGGTGCAGCGGTTAAGCGCTGCACTGTGGAGCTGTCAGCAGTAGTGATGCGAGTTCAACACCCGACCAGGGAGATTCCCACATGGTTCCTCAGACCTCCCCTGCCTTGTCCGCTGCTTCCCCCAGCAGTGTATTTCTGTCCATCTGCCTGTTCTGCTCCCCACTCTGTCTCTGGTGAACCCTCTCACTGTCCCACGCCTCTAGCCTGTACCCCAGCTTGTATGCATAAATAAATCAATCTTGAAAAATTAAAACAGAGAAGCACCACTAGTTCAGGTCAGATGCAATGGCAGAAACTGGGCGTGAATGGTACGAGCATCTGAATATTAAAAATATAAAAATGTAATTTGGTTTATATTAAATATGAGAAACTGTACTGAGCCCTTAGAGAACACACACAAATAGCTTAGTCTCTGCCCTCAAAATGCCCAGGATAGGGAGAGATTATGTACAAATAAAACACATAGTGGGAGATAGCAATAATTTTAAAGAAAAAAGTTAAAATATACTGTGCTTATTTGAAATCTGTTTCGGCCTGAGAACTATGACTCTGCTATTCTCTCTATGTCCCTGAACCCAATTATGTATATACTATCATTTCTACTTTACAGATGTAAAAATGGAGGCTCAGAGCGATCAGTTAGCATACCAATGACCAAGATAGTGTAAATGGTATGAATTAATCAAATTTCGAGCCATCCACATATATAACCAGAGCTGTATATTTCACTGTCTTGGAGAGGGAGTGAAAGAGGGAGATGCAGTTCACAGGGAGCAGGCTGCTCTGAGGTCTCAGAGTAACTGTTCTTGGAGGAGGAGACATATGAGGGTAGTGCTTGAAGAAAGGCAATGTTTACACACAAAAAGCTGAAGGGGAAGGACATTCCATAGTGACCCTGCATAAGCAGAGAGAAAGGCAAGTACTAAGAATTCAGCTTGGCTTGGCTAGAGCCCAGGACACAAACAGACCTTAGCAGGGCACTGTGTTAAAGGAAGGTGGATACCAAATCACACACACAACAAAAGATGCCAGGATAAGGGGGTCCTCAGTACATAGCAGGCATTGTGAGGCCTAGGAGGCCTCAGCAGATGAGTGCGCTAACCAGATACTATACAGAAGGTTAATTTGGTAATGCACGTAAAGGTAAGGAAATTTATAAGACTCAAAAAATTCCAAAGTGTGAGCAATCCTATTTAGACTATTCACAGAAACCTTACTGAGTTTATTAAAGAATTTAAATACAAGATTTTTAAGGAAGATAATACTAAATTATTTATTTTGTGGCTTTTTTTTTTTTCTGCTGCTGCAAACCATGTATTTGAGACCATTTTCATGCTAGGAGCCATTTTAGATGTATCCAGAATTAGTTTTAACTAAATTACAGCATTGCATTACTTGGTAATGTTCCAAAATGTTGATATAGAAAATTTAGATTTCCAAAATTATGCATCTATGCCTCATATACACAGGCTCACCCACACAGCAATAACATTCTCTCTCTCTTTCTCCCCTCCCTCTCCCCATCTCTATTTTCTCTTCCCTCCTCTCTCACCCAACCCTTCTCATCCTTCTCCCACTCATTCTCTCTGAAAGCACACAGGTTCAACACTATCACTAAATAATCAGAGACATTAACACAAAATGCCCTCTGATTTTCTAAATATGCACTCATCATGAATATGCAAAATAAAAGACAATGACCAATTGGCAGAAATATGTAAATATCCCATCCTAGTCAAATTAAAGTATCTTGCACCATTATATCACATTACAATGCTATTAATTTTTCATTAAGCATATGTTTCAATAAGTAATAACATTCTGACTTACTATATTATGACAGAAGGTAGAGAGAGGAGGAAGTAGAAATCCATAAGCCTTTTGGTTATATCATTTCAAACAATGATACTGTTAACATTTTTCTGAAATTCAGCTGAAGGGCAACAGTCTACAGGATATGCTCTAAACTTCAAATATATATAATGCAATGTTTTCATGTCTTGTATAAATATTATGATGTTCTACCATTGCCTTTAAACAATACACAGAATGCTCTAACAAATGTTGTATTTCTAATGGCCATGAGATGCATTATCTGTTACAAGTAAGCTAGCATCTCCTTGATATTTCAAAATGTTTCAACTGTTTTAATAGTCAGACAGTTGTACTCTTTTTATTTTTGATATCTGAAAGCAGAATCCCCTTTCTTAAAACCAAAATACATTACAAAGAAAGAAAAATTTCTGAAATGGATGTAAAGGGTCATATGCAGATTGAACAAGTGCTTTCCAATTAACAGTGCCGTGTGAAAACAGTTAAGGTCCATCTGATCACATCTGCATAGGGATGATCGACATAATACAAAAACATCAGTCACTGTGTCTAGGTAAGTCCCTGGTGAAAGATCAGAAATTCTAAGAACTCCATTAAGATAGAAAAAATCAGAGTCAGTGAAAGTATCAGGAGATGTTTCCACATTCATTCTCAACCTCTTCCAATCTCCAAACTATCATAAGGAAGTAACTGAAATAACATGCTAATATTCCATGACACCCTTAAACTGAAAGACAGAGGCCAGCCCCCAGGGGCAGCTAACACAGCAGATTCAAATACAGAGAGACTGTTCCATTAGGACACATACACAAGGAGCAGAAAGCACAGTATCAGCCTTCCCCTTGCACAGTCCCTCAAAGACCTTCCCTTAAAGTCTGCCCCAAAATGGACAGCCACAACATAGTCAAGGCTAAATGCAGGGACCTCAGGAGTTGGTGCCACTCACAGTGGAGACTCCTGCCAGAGTAACCAGCCACAAAATGCATGATAGCAAACTGAGGATTATCAAAGAACCTCTGAGAAGAGATTTTTAGAGAAGTACAGGGCTGTCAAAAGAACAAAAGAAATAGATTTTTCTATACAAAATATGAGAATATTGGAGGAAGACTCAAAAGGGGTATATCTCATATACTTCCACCATGTAACAACATAACATGATCTGTGAGGTGCATTACATAATCACATAATTCTGTAAGTTACCAAACGTGAGCTCAAAGGAGGAATGGATGGATCAGATAAAATTTACTTAGTTAAATATTAGAAAAATCGAATGACGGGAAAACTGAAATAATTCATCTTGAACTGAATGGTTAAGTTTTGAGAGGATGGGACATTTGAAAGACATAGTCAGTGGACCTAGTCATACAAAATGAATCTGAAAAAGCAAGTAAAGCAAATGTAGTTATCAGAGAAATAACAGGAAATAATTTTCCTCAGCTAAAGAAAGATTTGAAATTTTAGATGGGCCTTAAGTACTACAATAAAAATGATTTAGATAAAAAGTCAAACTAAGCTAGATCCCATTAAAATCAAGGCCTTAACTTTTATTTTCAGGATTAGAAGGTTCTAGAAGGTATATAAAAAAATACAAGGAGTCAACTTCAAAAGACCTAAATTAAACTGGACTGTCTTCAGATTTGCATGTTACACAACCAGGTACCAGAAATGAGCAGAACTGAAAATACTCCAATCATACCCCAATCTTTTGAGGGAAAAAAAAATAAGAACTAAACACTCAGCATGTCCTTGATTAACTGACAATTTATAAAAGCACTAAGAATTTATTTATTCATATGCTAATTATCTCAAAGCATTTAACATATCCTTGCTGTAGGGAAAAAAATAATTAAAGACATATTTTACCAACCTGGAGATTAAATTAAAAACTCAAGAGTTAAAAAATCAGGTTTGAAGAGAAGACGGACTGAGAAACTCGATGAAGAGTTAATTCACAATGATTTCCTTTAATATTAGTAGTAATTTAAGCTTAGTGCACTATCCAAAATAAATGGTCAAATAGCATTTTTATATACAATTACAGCAATTAAATATCATACATAGGAAAAAAAAGAATATTATCAATCAAAATGGAGATATGAGAAATCTCAGAGGAAAAGCATATTAAATTACTATTTTAAATAGTAAACATGGGGCCTCCCCGGTGGCGCAAGGGGTTAAGTCTCAGCACTATGAAGATATAGCAGCCTCTGCAGCATGAGTTCGATCCCTGGCCAGGGAGCTTCCCATATGGTGCAGCAGATCTCTCCTGTCTCACCTACTGCTCCCCTCAGCAGTGTACTTCAGTCAGTCTGCCTGTTCTGCTCCCCATTTTGTCTCTGGTGAATCCTCTCATGCCCCACACCTCTGGCCTACACCCCAGTTCTTGTATGTATAAATAAATAAATCTTTTTTAAAAATAGTATACGTGAATGAAAATAACTCCATTCTAAACCATTTAAACAATCTGCTTTGTTTGATTTTAAGAAAAATACTGATAGGAAGGAATCTGATATAACTTTAAAGAGTATAATTTGGCAATACAGGAAAAGAAAACTTAGAAATGGTAATGCCCTTTGAAGAACAATTATATTTTTTTACTATGCTTAGTAAAACAGTTTCAAACAGCAAAACTTTGAAACAACAATAGAAAATTGGGTATACGAATGGTAAGAGATTTAGAAAGTTCAGCACTGCAAAAATCTTCATACTACATTTAGAGTAAAGGGGGGATCAATATGCTATGTGCACAAATATGAAAACAATTCAGATTGTGGACTTTTTATGGTACTGAATTTCTGTATGGTTAATAAGGAATATGTATTACTATAATAAAAAGAAAGTTAACATTAAAAATAAAATCATTTACAGAAAATTTGCATCATCTCAAGATCATTATAAGTTTCTCATTCAATAAAAGTGGCCTGATCTTTTGGATTTGACATTGATTTGAAATTAGAAAATGGAATTAGAATCTCAACTGTAATTACTTTAAGCTGTGTTTGCATTGTCAAACAATATCTCTTTCCTAGGCCTCAGTTTCCTAATTGTAAAATGACAATGATATATCCACTTTCCTAAGTTCTTTTATTATAATGTTAAATACATCAGCTGACACAAAACAACTGAAATTATCTCCTACTCTCTTTTAAGTTTATGTTGTAAAATTCACAAAATGTAGAAATTAAAATAAAACTTGCATGATTGCCTCATTTTTAGTCTACCCCTTCAAAGTGAAGAGGCAAAATTACTATTATTCTGATAACAAAACTGCATTTCCCAAAGAATATTTGCTAACTTCTCAGATTTTGAACATCTAAGAGGTCTTCATTTTAATATAATTTGGATAATAGCAAATTAATAACAGATTCCTTTACTGCAAAGCTCAGAGAGATTTTAAAATATGATTGGAATTCTGCATAAGAAGTTTAAAGGCTTTTTTATTGAACTAACATTACATTATATGTTTCAGGAGCATGTCATTAAAAATCAACATCTGTATTCACAACATTAAGTTCACTATTAAGAGTCCAATTCTATTTTTCATCATACAATTGACCTTCTTTTTTACCTGATTCACTGCCCCCCCCACCTCCATTATGGTAACCCCTAATTGGTCTTAAATTCTGAAAATTTATTTTTCTTAGTTGATTTCTTTATTTGGTTTCCCTATATACCACGTGAGTGAAATCATACAGTGCTTATTTTTCTGTTTTTCTCTATATTTTACTAAGCATATTGGTGTCTACTGTGTCCATTCATGTTTTAAAAATGACAGGACTTCACCTTTTTTTTTAACCTGATTAGTATTCCATTATGTATATATGAGCACATATTCATTATCCAATCATCAGTGACCAGGCAAGTATGTTGTTTTCTTGGTAAATGATTCTGCAATAAACACAGGGGTACATATATCTCTTTGAATTAATGATGGTGTGTTTTTTGGGGTAAATATCCAGGAGTTGGATAACTGGATAGAAAGGAATTTCTACTTGCAGTTTTTTTTTGTTTTTGTTTTTGTTTTTTTTTGGGGGGGGTAATTTCCAAAGTGCATTCAGTAATGGCTGCGCTAATTTATAATCCCACCAACATCCTCTCCGACACGTCTTCCTTGTCTTCTGGAAAACAGCCATACTCACAGCTATGATATGATGTCCTATTGCTGTTTTGACTTGCATTTTCTTAATAATAAGACATGATGAACTTTTTCTATGTATATGTTGTTCATCTATAATGTCTTCTTTGGAGAAATGTCTATTTAGAAGCTCTGCCCATTTTTTGAGTTGTTTATATTTTGTCATGGAATTATATGAATCTCTTGTTAGTCTATGATATACAAATAAAATTTTGACCACAGATTTCTTCTTATTTAGGCTTCTCACAGGACTCACACTCTGCAGACAATATACACATTGCTATCTTGCAGAGAATGCCTGTCCTAGATTACAGCACAGTCTTGACAATGGGTTGAGAGAAAGACCTTATCAGAATGAGAGCTCCAAAGTAAATGGGAAAGTAGAAAAAGAAGTGACAAAAGAAATCTATGAAGGCAATGACAAAGAAAACCATTCTAGCTCATTCACAGCTTCAGAAAAGGGACTGAAAATAAGTACTGTTGAAATATGCTTTAAGTGATTATAATAATAGAATAAAACCCTTTCTTATGGTAGAAACAATTTGTGAAAAGTCATCATGATTTGTGAGTTTAAAAGAACATGTTTTTTTTTTTTTAATTATACCATTTATATGTAAGTTTCTCAATCCCAGAAAAATGAGACATAGCCAAATTCTTCCATTTTTCCCGGTAGTGCAGATGGGAAATGACTGGGAGGGCAGATCTATTCTCAAAGACAATAGTGAGTTAATCACAATTATGACTGCAGATCTCAGCAGCACTTAACAGCTTCTACTCTGCTGTAAATGCAAATATCTCTAAAAGAAAGTGTGTACATAGATTGTCAACAAATATGCTTTCCATATGTAATCCTTTAGTGAGTTCTGATAAAATATTTTTATTTATAAAAACTCTTTGGAAATGCAAGATTTTTCAGTTTCAGTTTTCAATCAGCTTAATATAATGAAAGAAGTAACAGTTGATATTTATAATATGAAAGAACCTAACATACTGAATAACATTTTATTTTCATTTTCGAAAATAATAATAAAACAGGTATTTACTGAGTAAGAGAATCCTAAACAAGTTAAAATGAACATATTTTGTCCAAAACTAATTTCAGGAGTTTTACTTATGCTTATTCTCATAAATTATAATGTAATAAATTACTGCTAATTGATAATCATAGAAATCATTGATGCCTGGGAATTTACATAGTTCAACTCTAGAAATTAAAGAGTTCCAACATTAAAATACTAAAATTTGATAGATTTATTTTGCTTAAGACACAAGGAAAACAAAAATAAAACTAAATTAACATTTTTTCACAAATCATTATTTCCAGTATCATTAAATACCGCCAAATAGTAGCCCAAACAAGATGAAACTCACCTGGTTCGGGTTTGGCTTAGTTTTGATTTTGGATTTGGTTTTCTTTTTACACCATTACAGAACTAGTAAACAGAGTTTTCTATGAACAACTCCTCTACCTCTGTCCATCTTTATCTTTTGAGTTAAGGAAGGCTGGCTGATGATAATTTCTGTAACAACCAGATGTATTTGGGAGGTGAGGGTATCCCACATAATGTTTGTATTCCAGATGAGTTCCACAATAATATTCTACCACAGAATCATGTATTAACAAATTGCTGTGGGTCTGTAGCCTACCAAATTACCAGATTTAGTTTTCATTAGAATCCATTGAGCCTGTATTTTAAGCTATCGTGCTTACCAGTTGCCAAGCTCTGTGCTCGGCAATTTATGTTTGTGATATTTCACGAAGTCTAATATTTTGAAGTTATGAGAACCATTTTCAAAGCCAAAAGGGGTCAGAGAGATTAGCAAAATACTGCTAATGAGTCCATTTTTTTTAAAACAAAACATCATTCATGGAAACAACTGATACCTTGTAAACATTGATCAGTGGTGAAATACTAGCATGAAGAATCTCTATGAGCTCTTTCCTGCCTTTGCTGGTTCTATAGCTCCCCATCTAGGCTTCCCTCATGTCACAGGCACAAGATGTACCTTGCTTTTACATGAAATTGGTACCCTGCACGTGGGAAAATGTCAGCAGCTTTTTCAGATTTTTGACTCAAGTCATCTTCTCTTCTACATTCTGACTCCAAACATCAATACAATGAAAACTTGATTCATTTCAACCAATTTAATGTTTGGAGAGCAAGAGTTAAATGTCTTGTTTGCATTTCACAAGTAGTAAGAAACAGCTATTTAAATTTTTAGCAGCAATATTCTTTTTAAAAAGAAAAATTATAATGACAAATGCAATTTAGTTAATTTCTGTTCAAATACTGAAGATAACATAAAGATATTTCAGAATAAATGACACTATTCTTGGTACTGTTTATTATCTGAAACCTTCCAGCATCATAAAATATTTAATAAATATGGTAGTTAAGATCACAAACAGATAGGTTTTAAGACATTTATGGCTGTTAATGAATTGCTCTTACTGAATTCTCCCTGCTGCATCAGAACTATGGTTAACTGGAAAAATAGTGAAAATGAGATAAAAAACAATTACAAATTTGTGTATATATTGCAATCTCAACCTCAAAAAAATGTAGTTTCTACAGGAGCATAAATAATCTAAAGAAACAAGGAAGCCAGTTTTCCCATATAAAACAATACACATGACTTCATAAATAAACCATAAAAATATTCCCTTGGAGAAAATAATTAAATATGTTTTAGATTCATTTTCAAATTCTCCTCATCTAATATGAGAGTAAACAGCCTCAGGATATCTCTCCTTTCTTCACCACTGTTTAATAGCATATGTGTAGCTAACAGTAATACATTTATAGAATATTCACATCAGAAGGAAGTTTGGAAATAACCTAGATCTACAGCTCACTGTTTCACAAATGAGGAGACTGAGATCTAAAGAGTAAAGATAAGGACAATAACATTTTAGAATAAAAATTGCATCACAAACACCTTCTCAAAAAACATGCACCAAGCATTTTCCACTAAATATTCTGTATCTTCAGTCCCTTTTGTAGCAATATTCTCATAAGTATCCATAAACTGTCTGTAACTTTCTTCTGTAAAAATAAAATAAGTGGGTTGGGCCAATTAGCTTCCTTCAAATTACATTCCATTTCTCTGTTCTTCTCCACAGTGCACCTTCTGGAGATACATTTCTATGTAATTTTTCCTCCATTTTCTCATCTTCTGCCCATTCCTCCACCCACTCCAACCTTGTTCCTATTGACACCTCTGCAGAAGAGTATTATTTTAAGGTTATTCATACTCTGTAAGTCACCAAGGGATAAGATTCTCATTTACATTCTACTCAACTTCTCAACAGTATGAGCACAGCTAATGCATCCGACATCCTTTAACACTTAGCCTCTGGACTTCTGTGACCTACATCTCTCCTTGGTTCCATCTCTGCCTCACTCTCAGGCTGCTTTTTTATTTCTTCCTTCTCTGTCCAATTTCTAAATGGTGATAGATATTAAGACATGGTGCTGAGTCTTCTTTTCACCATCTACACCTTTCATAGGTGATCTCATCCTGCTCCATGCCCTCCACGCTCCAGCTCTATGCTGACAATTCTCACACTTACACCTCCAACTAGAGACTGGCTTATTGAACTGTACACTTAACAACTTCACTTGATTTTCTAATGGGCATCTCCAATAGAACTCCAAAATTGCAACATTCCAAAAGGCGTTCTCCACTCACGTTTTTTCCAATTTTATCCACAGTATTATCATCTACCTAATTGAAAAACTAGAAACAGGTATTACCCTGATTTTTCCTTTTCCTCTCACTATCCCATTCAATGCATTGATTAATTGTAATGCCACAGTATGTATCAAATACAACTCCATCACCATTTTTGTTCCCAACAGCTTAATGCACCACAAAGTCCACCTGCATTAAGGCCACCACAAGTCTCATCTGCATTACTCTAACTTGTCTCTCCTCCCTAACTTTGTTCTCCAACTCATCCATTCTTTTTTTTTTTTTAAAGATTTATTTATTTATGCATACAAATTGGGGTACAGGCCAGAGGCGTGGGGTGGCGAGAGGGTTCACCAGAGACAGAGTGGGGAGCAGAATAGGCAAATCAGAAATACACTGCTGAGGGGAGCAGCGGGCAAGGCAGGAGAGGTCTGCTGCACCATGTGGGAATCTCCCCGGCCGGGTGTCAAACTCGTGTCGCCACTGCCGACAGCTCCACAGCGCAGCGCTTAACCGCTGCGCCACCAGGGAGGCCCTCATCCATTCTTTATGGAACATCACAGGTCTATTTTATTAAATACATCCTGGCTTGGAGTGGTTTGTCACTGCACTTAACTAGATTCCACCTTCCTTACCACAGCTTATAAGTCCGTACATTCTCAGACCCTTTTTTAGCCCTCTCACTTCCAACCCAATTTTTCTCTGCTCGTTTCTACATCATTCCAACATCATTTTGCGTCATCAGTTAAGTCATGCATTTTGCAGGTCAGGATCATGTCACTGGCCTTCCTTTTCCTGGAAGTGTTCTTTCTTCCATTCTTTGTAAGGTTTCCTTTTTCACTTCCTTTAGATTTCACATTAATAATGACCTCACAAAAGAGAACTTTCCTGATAATTACATAAGAGCAGGTTCTCCACCACTGTTTTGCTCTATCTTAGCACATCATCTGTAGTTTTTATTTCATTTCTTACTGCTGCAGCTATTTTATTCACTTTTTGCCCCACCACTCCCACCCCAATGTGTAGCTTCCTCTTTGTGAGAATGGAGCTTTCATGAAAATAGCACTGATGTTCAGTACTTACTCTTACATGCCACATTCGCTTACAACTCACTTGGAGACCGATAGTATCCTACCCTTGACACTACCCCCAAAAAACAGCTCAGGTTCCATTATAGCACTCGGTAACTCATAGCTTAGAAAACATTATTTAGATACCCTGACTTCCAGGATAAACTGAGTTTCCTGCATGAGATCCTAGTTTCCTATATCATATTTTTTTCAGAGGGAAACGGAAAAGTTTCCAGATTCCTTTGACAAGAGAAACAGGTATTAGCAATAATAAGAATAGTAATCACCACCACCACTTAATCTCCCATCCCTCTAGCCTAGAAAATATCAAAATCATATATATATATATGGTGAGGAAATCTTGGTTTCCTTTCATTTTCTTCCCTTACCGAGTGTGTTCACATCTTAGATCTGCCACTTAACTAGCTCTACAATGTAAGAGCTGGGATGACTCACACCATCTCTCTGATAATCTACTCACGAAAGCAAGTGTGGCAATACTGAATTCAGAGCATTTACATGAATTGAGCAAAACACTACACTATCATCCTTGTATATGTTCAATTTATGGAAATGTATTTTTGCTTAATCTCTGTAATTTTCCTAGTTCATTACAATGTCATTATAAACCAAATATCCTCTTAGAAATTATTCATCATGAGAATATCCTTTAGTTAAAAACTAAAAAATAAGAGACTTTTACACCCTGACTCAGATATTCTGCTGATAATTATTAACAGTTACAACAATCCAAGAATGTTGGTGTGATACAGTATATGGGAAGCACTGATATTTGAACAAAACATTGCAAAAATATTTCAGTGAGTTTCCTTTAATAAAATAAACATTTTTCACTAAATCTCTCAATACATCCAGTAGATGCAGCTAATTTTTTCTTTTAGATACCAAAGCTTTGAGGTGAATTTACAAGATATTTTAGAGCTCATTATTCTATAATTTTGCAGTCGTATTTTCTGCTCTTTCACCTATAATTCATGTATGATGATATAGTCATTTATATTGATCAAAATATTCTTATATAATTCTAAAATGCACTTAACAAAATTTAATTATATTACATATTTTCCAACAACCATTTTGTTACATATACTCAATATTAACTAAAAACTACACATTTTACAACATCACTTCTTTCATCAGATTGTATTGCCTATCTACTCTAGACTAATCAGTGTAGTAACCATCACTTCTAAAAGTTGTAAGATGAGGTACTGTACTATTGATGCAAGATAAAGTGCTTAATTCCATCAGAGAATTTACCATTTAAAAATATACCTGGTATCCAGAGAGACTAAAATAATATTTTTCAATAGTTACATATATGTAATTTCCTCTTTTGCCATACAATAGAAATGTATCTATGCAATAATAGGAACTTCTCTTTAATAGTTACAGAGTGAGAAAGATTCTGTGCCAAAAACCTCATACGTCTTTCCTTTCTGTAAAAATTATTAAAAGGCTTAAGTACAGTAAGCTTTGTTTCCAAGTGTTATTTTAAATTTGAAAGTTTTGAGATTTAATTTGCAAACAAATCAGTATAAAATACATGTAAATGTTGCATTTTCTATGGATTTTGTATATTTGATTAAAAACTTAATTTTCTTAACTTGCACAAAGTATATCTTTCAAGCCTATGATTAAAATTTAAAATCTTGCTCACTAGTCAATACTGTCACTATTTACATTTCCAAATCCTACAGCCAAATTTGAACATACCTATTTTATACATATTTATACAATATTTATGTACTATATTTGTACATATTTTAATTCATATTTTGTTATCTTAATAATAAAACAATCCATTTTAAGGTCAATTTGTATTATATCTTCTAAAGTGTTACAACTGCCACAAATCCAACCATGTTCTTTCTAAAAAACACTCACGTTATAGCCTAAAATTTGACTGAAAACCAGTTATGACCTTGCCTCAATTAACCATTAATATAATATAAAAATAAACTGCAATATTTGTTTAGTTATAATAAAATTGATCAGAAAGATCTCATAGATCAGAAAGTCAAATGAGAAGTTAATTAAAGGAAAAAATATGTATATAGAGATATATCTATACATATAAACTTACCTTCACAATACTACTTGTACTAAATGGTTCTCTGTCATTGTGACTTGCAATTTATTACAGTAATTTTTGCCAAGTGTGCAATTCTTGATTAGAACTTATGCAAATAGTTCTATGTTGTGCTGTACTGTATTATACTGTTCTGTTTCACTCTATTCTACTTTTATCTTCCATTTTTCAGAACACTGATTGCAATATACAAGGCTGATTCTATGCTCCACTCATGGGTCACATCCAACACTATCAAAAACACTGAATTCTTCCTATGTGACACAATGGACGATGAAAGGCAGCATCAAAAATCCACACACTTCCAACTTGAGTCTCTCACATTGTAAGCATCTGCCTTACCTACAACAGTGTCTCTGGCACTACTTAAACTCTCTTTCTACCTGAGTCCCACTCACTTTCCAATCAATCATATTCCCAGAGGTAACCTCTCTGCTCTCTCCCTGTAGTTACAATCATTTGCTGAGGCAGGTTTCTTTACAGTAAGAATAGTAATATTTATTTAAAAACAGTTGGGACATGTTAGAAATATTAATGATAGTGATTATACTGAGTTTAGAGGTTTCTAATTTTGAAATATATCAGGACTATAAGGCAAGTTGAAAATTAAGGATGACATTATCCATGCAAACCTCTGGAAATAATTATGGGATGCTCTGGTTACCAGGTTTGGTCCATATCACTTCAGAACAGCCCATCTAGTGGTAATGCAGAACCTTCTACTGGATAATAGAATATTTTGGGTAAAAGGACAGGTTCTGGTACCAAAATCTTTGTGTTGAAATTTCTTCCTACCTGTGCTAATGCTGTACTCAGGTTCCCTAATGAAAAAGTAGATGATAACAATGTCTGTCTCTAGGGAGCAAAGGAAGGAGGGACCCCGATGGATTATGGTAAAGAATTATTGGTGCTTTGAATGACCAAGTGGGATTTATTACAGGGATGCAAGGATGGTTCGACATCCGAAAATCAATCAATGTAATCCAACATATCAACAAAAAGAAAAATAAAGACCATATGATCATATCAATAGACGCTGAGAAAGCATTTGACAAAGTGCAACACCCATTTATGATAAAAGCCCTTGAAATACTTGAGATAGAAGGAACAAACCTCAACCTAATAAACACCATATATGATAAACCCACAGCCAGTATTATCCTCAACGGTGAGAAGCTGAAGGCCATTCCCCTAAGATCAGGAACAAGGAAAGGATGTCCACTCTCACCATTATTTTTCAATATAATACTGGAAGTCCTAGCCAGAGGAATAAGACAAGAGAAAGACATTCAAGAAATACAAATAGGAAAAGAAGAAATTAAACTGTCTCTATTTGTAGACTATATGATAATATATATACAAAACCCTAAAAACCCTATAGAAAAACTACTCAAAATTATAGATCAGTGAAGTAGCAGGATAAAAAATCAACACACAAAAATCAGTACCCTTCCTATATGCAAACACCCAATCTGAAGAAGAAGAAATTAAGAAATCCAACCCCTTCAAAATCAAAACCAAAAAAATCAAATATCTGGGAATAAATCTAACAAAAAATGTAAAGGACTTATACAAAGAAAACTATAAAACACTCTTGAAAGAAATAGGAGACATAAGAAAATGGAAAGACATCCCCTGCTCATGGTTTGGAAGGATTAACATTATTAAAATGGCAATCCTACCAAAATCAATTTACAGATTCAACGCTATTCCAATAAAAATCTCAATGACATTCTTCAAAGAAATAGATTGAATACTGATGAAATTCATATAGAACCACCACCAAAAAAAAAAAAAAATCCACACAGCTAAAGCTCTTCTGACTAAAAGGAAAGAAAATGGAGGCATTTCACTCCCTGATTTCAAACTATACTACAAAGCCATAATAATTAAAACAGCATGGTCCTGAGGGAAAAAAGACAGAAAGACCACTGGAACCGAACAGAATACCCAGAATTAAAGCCGGATACCTATGAACAACTAATCTTTGACAAAGGAGCAAAGAAAATGCAGTGAAAAAAAGGACAGTCTATTCAATAAATGGTGTTGGGAAAACATGCAAAAAAATGAAGCTAGACTGTTACCTCACACCCTGCACAAAAGCCAACTCCAAATGGATAAAAGACCTGGACCTAAGACCTGAAACCATAAAATTTATACAAGAAAATATAGGCAAAACTCTACACGACATACATCTCAGCAAAATATTTAAAGACACATCCTCCAAAGCAAAGGAAGTGAAGGACAAGATAAACAGATGGGATTACATCTAAATAAAAAGTTTTTGTGCAGCAAAAGCGACACTAACCAAAACTAACAGACACCCTACCAAATGGGAAAAGATCTTTGCACACAATACAACCGATAAAGGACTGATAACAAAAATTTACAAGGAACTCACACAACTCAACAAAAACAAAGCCAATAATGTAGTCAAAAAATGGGCAGAAGAGCTAAAAAGGCACTTCTCCAAAGAAGAAAAGTAAATGGCCAACAGGTACATGAAAAAATGTTCAACATCACTTATAATCAAGGAAATGCAAATCAAAACCACATTGAGATACCACCTCACACCTGTGAGGATGGCACACATTAAAAATATAGGCACCAACAAATGCTGGAAAGGATGTGGAGAAAAAGGAACTTCTACTCTGCTGGTGGGAATGCAAACTGGTCCAACCACTATGGAAAGCTGTATGGCGATTCCTCAAACTGCTAAACATGGAGCTTCCATGGAACCCAGCAATACCACTTTTGGGAATCTACCCGAAGGGCACAAAAACACTAATTCAAAAGGATACGTGCACCTGTATGTTCATTGCAGCACTGTTCACAATAGCAAAGGTATGGAAGCAACCCATATGTCCAAAAACAGATGATTGGATCAAAATGTGGTACATATACACAATGGAATACAATTCAGCATTCAAAGAAGATAAACACATGCAATTTGCAGCGACATGGATGGAGTTAGAGGGGATCATAGTTAGTGAAATAAGCCAGAAAGAAAGAGAAAAATATCGAATGGTTTCACTTATAACAGGACTATAGGGAAACCAAATAGGAAGAGACACTCAGCGTAGGGAAGGGGGGGGGAATAAAGGGGAGGATAAAGGCACAAAATGGAGTAGAAAAGGACACAAGGGACAAGGAGATGGATCGTGGGTGAATTGGTGGTGGGTTACCCAAGGGGTATACAAAATGTAAAAGATATAAAAAACAATAAATTAATTAATTAATTAATTAATATATACATATATATTTATTTATTTATTTAAAAGAATTATTGGTGCTTCAGTGGTAAGCACAGTGTGGCAGCATTTGAAGACGTACTAACCTATACCCCTAAAACACATAGTATTGTAAATCCTCAATTACTTCAACAAAAATAATTTAATGTAAAAACATTAGCTAATTCACAGGGCTGCTTAGGGAACTAAAAAGAGTTAAATTATAAAAATACTAAGAACAGTTCACTGACACTTTGTAAAAACACATTAAGTTTACAAAATGTATTTATTTTCTTATTTAATTCCTTCACTGGCATGTCTACATATGTATATAAATCTCTATATTATTTTCTCCTTAATATTTTATGGGCATTGCAAAACATTTCCTCTAATGCCTCTGCTATTTATGAAAAACATATTTGAAGACATTCTTTTGTAATTTTTACTATTTCTTTTCTTGTATTATCATCATATATTGTATAATGCTACATCCAGAAGAACTTTGCAGTTAATACATTTAATATCCATTCTTTTGAATCTTATTTGCTCATATGTAATAAAATAAATGTGATCCTCAGTCCCTGAATGATACGGTCCCTATTTTCAAAGGAGTTGATGACCTAGCAGGGTGGAATGAACACAAAGATGAATAATGACATAAAATATATATTTTGTAAGGGTTATTCAGAGGAGTAATTCATAATGCTTTGGAAACATAGAGAATAATGGAAATATTTATGCCTGGATAAAGATTCACAGAAAAGAGAACATTTATATTGCCTCAGAGCAAGAATAGGACTTTGGAAAATGAGAAAGAAGTTCAAAGGCACAGCATTTTAAATAGAAAAATGTTCACATTTGGTTTTAATAAGAAAATTTTAGAAGACTTATGGAACATAGTTTTGAGGGGGTGAGGTTAAAACAGAGTTAATATTTGGAAAATGATAGTAACATTCAAGAGAAGGTCTGTCAAGTTTCTGAATCAAGGCAGTCAGAGTGGAGTGAAAATAGTGAAGGGAAAATTAAGAACCTTAGATAATAATTAAGGAATAAGAGTTATCAGGATTTAGAGGTTAATGTATGGGGGAGCAGATGGTAAAGAGAATCACAAGTAAAATTAGATTTTGAACTTGACTGATGATTAATCATGACTGTATTAGTCTCCTATGGCTACTATAACAAATTGCCCAAAGTTTCATGATGTAAAACAGCATAAATGCATTCTCTTAAAATTCTGGAAGTCAAAAACTCAGAATCAGTATCTCTCAGTTAAAGTCAAGGTGGGGGCCCTCCCTGGTG
Organism: Scalopus aquaticus; assembly: GCA_004024925.1. Lineage (NCBI taxonomy): Eukaryota > Metazoa > Chordata > Mammalia > Eulipotyphla > Talpidae > Scalopus > Scalopus aquaticus. The sequence continues at coordinate 61,054 of PVIJ01002261.1, forward strand.
GCCTAGAGATTAAGTCTCAGCAGTATCACCACTAAGGCCTGAGTTCGATCCCTGGCCAGGGAGCTGACCCACATATGGCACAGCAGACCTCTCCTGTCTCGCCTGCTGCTCCCTTCAGCAGTGTATTTCAGTAGATCCACTCTGACCCCACTCTGCTCCCCACTCTGTCTGTCATAAATTCTCTGCTCCCCACTCTGTCTCTCATAAATCCTCTCATTCCCTGCAGCTCTGGCCTACACCCCAGTACTTCTATGCATAAATTATTAAATAAATCCTTAAAAACAGTCCACATGACCACATGGCCACATGGCCACATGACCGCCTAGGAATCAAGGAAGCAAGGTTTTAACATCATTATGTTGTTAGCGCCTTCACTGCAGTGTTATTACAACAAGGTGGTATAAACTAAGTCTACACTTCTCCCTATAGTCTTCATTTTATTACACTGACAATATTGTTAAACTGAAATTCTTAATTTAATAGCATTATATACTTACCTCTGTCCCTCCAAATTCACAGATTAAAACCCTAGCATCCAACATGTTAGAATGTGACTGCATTAAGAAATATGGACTTTAAACTCATGGTTACATCAAAATGAGGCACTTAGAACTGGCCTCAATCTAACCAGTGTTAAATACACAGACTATACAAAGCATGTATCAAGAATGTGTGGGCACAGAGGAGAGACAATGTGATAATGCAGTAAGAAGTTAGTCTTCTTACTAAATTTCTGTTGTAAATTTCTGTTGTTTAAGTTACCAGGTCTGTATTATGTTATGGAAGCCCTAACAAAATAATACCAGATTACAATACAGTACAATATCAAGATTTTGGTACTGTGGAGTAGGGTTCTACTGTAACAAATACCTAAAATATGCATCTGGTCTTGGAACAGGGTAATTGGTAATGGTTAGAATCTGGAACTGTTTCAAGGCACATGCTAGAAAAAGCTTAGATTGCCTGAAAGAAACTCTTAGCAGAAATAGGAATATTTCTATGATGTGCTTCTGCTGATGCCTCAAATGGAAATGAGGAAAATACTGTTGGACTGTGAAGGAAAGGTGATCCTTGTTATAAAGTTATAATGTTATCCTTATTGTAAAGCGAGGAAAAAACTTGAAGCTGTGTTCCAGTGTTTTATAGAAAATTGCAAGTGACAGAGCTGGATTTTCAGTTGATTGCATTTCTAACCAAACTGTTGAAAGCATCACCCAGTTTCATCTTACTGCTTATAATAAAATATGAGAGAGATACACTGAAGAAGAAATTATTAAGAAAAAAATGAACCAGAACTTAGAGATTTAGGACATTCTCAGCCTGTCAATATTGCAAAAAATGAGAAATGAAGCTCTGCAGAGAACACCAACAGTGTGTTGAGGACTGGACTATCACCCCATAAACAGATTACATGTGTGACTCATGGGTCTAGTCAGCAATCTCAGCAGAAGACAGGAATAGAGATAGGGCTGTACCAATGGAAACTGTCAGCTTGGAATAAAAGGATAGACAGGGGAGAAAATGAAAACTGCTGCTAGACTGCTGAGATTCTGCAGAACGGGGTGACAGAGCTCTCCAGCTGCCAGCCTATGCTGGCCTTCAAGAAAGGGGAAAAATAGGGCCTCCCTGGTAGCAAAAATGGGTTAAGTCTCAACACTATGAAGCTATCCACAGCCACTGCAGCACAAGTTCAATTCCCGGCCAGGGGGCTTCCCACATGGCACAACAGACCTCTCCTGCCTTGCCTGCTGCTCCCCTCAGCAATGTACTTCAGGAGAACTGCCTGTTCTGCTCCCTACTCTGTCTCTGGTGAATCCTCTCACCCCCACACCTCTGGCCTGCACCCCAGCTCTTGTATGCATAAATAAATAAATCTTTTTAAAAAAGGGGGGGGGAGAATAACGTCAAAGGCTATTCACAGACCGGCAGAGTCACCACTCCTAGCATGGCCCTGGGCTCCAGAGCAGAGCTGTCTCCCTCTTGATTTCAGAAAGGAGTGTCTCCTCTTTGTTTTCAATGGGCCAGGCTGCTGCTCAGGGCATTGGAGGGCTACACTCCTGCCCAAGGTTCAGGTGGCATGCTGTCTCAGGGTTCCAGGAAGTGAGGCAAATTCCCTGGTGTGCCCAGAGGGCAGAGCATGGAGCCAGAGAGAATTATTCTCAAGTCTTAAGAACAAAGGAATTTGTCTAAGTTTTAGACTTGCTCAGGACCCATGAACCCTTTTTTAATGCCTTCCTTTTTGTGCCTGTCCCGCTGTTGTATTGTAGAAGTAGATAACCTGTCTGGCTTTATAGTTCACAACTAGAGAGAATTTTGCCTCAGGAGAGTCATAACTTGAATTTCACTCACACTTAACTGAGCTATAGGTGTTTTGGTTGTGCGTCTAGTGTAGTAACAGTATTGAAGGGGAAGATCCTGTACCTCTAAATCATATACCAATGTTACCATGATAAAAATGAACAAAAAAAATTACATGAGATTTTGGATTTAGAATTGATTCCTGAATAGATCAAGTTTTGGATGTAAGTAAGTATCCTTAAAAGAAGATATCTGACATCCCAAGAGCCATCAAGGATGTGCGAGCACAGAGGAAAAGACTGTGTGAAGAAGCAGGTAGTCACCTTCAAAGAAAAGAGAGAAACCTCGAAAGAAACCAACCCTGCAGCCCTCTTGTTCTTGAACCCAGTCTGGGTATTTTGTGATGAAAGCCTTAGAAAACCAATACAAACTTGCACTTGAGTTAACCAATGAAAAGTCTGGACTATGTGGAAACAGATTCTGTGTAACATGCTTGCATCTTAAGGCAAAGTATCACCTTACATTCTCCTTACCAAAACAAGTTTATCATTTTTTCAGTCTTAAATATAGCATCTCAATGTCATGGTTTAAATATTAATGCTGAAAGTAGTTAGAAAACCTTGCCTCTCTTTTACTTGTTCAGTTTATAAGTAGTGGTATCATCTGACTTTCCCAATAGCCTTGAGAGACAGAAGTGTTGTCGAAGATTAATCTTCCCAAGTTTATAAATGTAGTAAGTGGAGAACAAAATCTCAGGCCCAAGTCTTTCAATTGCAACCCACTGAACTTTAAGAACTCGAGACCAAAATTCAATCAATTAATCAATCCCTGACTCCTACCAGTACTAAGAAATTAAATTTTTTTTATCAAGATACATTTAAAAACTGGAGGGGAAAAATGCTCTAAATTCAAGTAGATCAGATAACTAAGCTCAGATTGTTACTTATTTAGATAAAAAATGTGGAACACATGGCACGGCAAACCTCTCCTGCCTCGCCCGCTGCTCCCGTCAGCAGTGTGTTTCCGACGATCTGCCTGTTCTGGTCCCCGCTCTGTCTCTGATGAACCCTCTTGCTGTCCCATGCCTCTGGCCTGTACCCCAGCTTGTATGCATAAATAAATAAATCTTTAAAAAAATAATAAGTAAAATAAATGCCTAAATGTTCTGTGGGAGGAAAAAAATGTGGAACGCAGGGCGAAGGTAATGGGAAGATGAGTTTTAACAATGTTAAGAGTCACCATTCAAACAAGAGCTAGCCCAGCAAGTCTCTGTCCAAGGTACACCTGTAACCTCCCAGTGCTTTCTCCTCTTTCTCATGTTTCCTCCACTGGTCTGTTTATGGGAGGCAAAGGTTGACTGACTGGCTGAGCGGCTGAGGGTTAAACTGCCAATTTATGAAATGGTAAAATTCATTATAGTTCTCTTGACTGGAATAGAGTTTATTTTGGGGAATCCACACGTAGTTGCAAACAAGGCTCCTGTGTGTTTACATCAGTGATTCTCTAGGGAAGACTCAGGTTGTTTCCTTTAACCATCCCTATCACAACATTCTGATGTAAGCTCTTATTATAAATCAAATTACCACCTACATTTGCTGTTTGCAAAAATAAAAACCAGGGCCTCCCTGGTGGTGCAGGGGTTGAGCGCTGCGCCGTGGAGCTGTGGGCAGTGCGCGATGCAAGTTCGACGCCCAGCCAGGGAGAATCCCACATGGCGCGGCAGACCTCTCCTGCCTGGCCCGTTGCTCCCCTCAGCAATGTATTTCTGTCAATCTGCCTGTTCTACTCCCCACTCTGTCTCGCCGCCCCACGCCTCTGGCCTGTACCCTACCTTGTATGTATAAATAAATCCTCTCGCCACCCCACGCCTCTGGCCTGTTCCCTACCTCGTATGTATAAATAAATAAATCTTAAATAAATAAACAAATAAATAAATAAATAAATAAATAAATAAATAAATAAATAAATAAATAAAATAAAACCAACAGCAAACTAAACAAAAAGAAAATTAACTGGGGCAAATTACAGAGCAGAGGGTTACTTCCAAGATAAGTTTCAGTCCACCTGGGCTTGCATTTCCCCTCATTTAAAATTGCTCCTTCATAGTCTTTGAACCATCTGGGGAAAGGGCGTCACAAAATGCCTCCATTCAACATAAGCAAAATTTTAGAGTTTCCTCTTTGTTATTAGGATATAGTTAGGTTAGGAACCCTAACCACTACAGTGTTTACCACAGAGGTTGGTACAGAAAATCAGTGATATTTCTGGCATGTAGATATCTAAATTCTGCCCGGGGATTTTAAAAGGGACCCAGTAGTTGGAAGTTGCAAAATATTCCACCTTGGGTATAAACAGAATTCCCTGTCATCACAATTCATTTTCCTGTTACTTATTAAATAATATATATATGTTCACTCCATTTTCTAAATCACAGTACTATATTGTAAATACATTTCTCTATTAGTGGTAAGGCAATGCTTTCAATATTAACTCTGTGAAATGTTCCACTCGATTTTTTACACCCCATAATACTGCCCAATAGAGGAAAATTTCTGCTCACCTCAATATGTTATTATAGTCTAGTATGTCCCCAAAGAGAAGTCTGATGTCTGCCCGGGTAGAGAACAGGCACATTCATCAGGAAGCCCATGATATTAAGTCTCATGACCCTTCAGTAGCATAGCCTCACACTCATGGTGTATTCCTAATTTTGTCTCTTTTATCTTAAATTGGGAGTCCCAAACTGTATGGGGTCTGAACCCCTAAAAACCTAAGTTCATCCCAAGTACAGCATTCTACTCAGATGAGACATGAAATTTGAGATACCTGGCTCCTCTTATCTTGGCCTAACATAATGACTTTCCTACAGTCATGTCTGGCTTTGCTATGCCTCTGGCCTGTATGTCACTAGGCACAAGATGAATTCTCAGTTCTTAATTTACCCAAAAGGAGCAAATGACTGGCATTAAATATATAATACAAATAGATATTGTAATATGTCTCATCTAAGTAGAATCTTTATATCCAGGGACAAATTTAGATTTTGTAGGACTCAGCTCTCATACAATTGAGGAGCACACTTTAAGAAAAACAAAAACAAAATAAGGGACACAAATTAAGTACACAGCTATTCACCTGAAAGATCTTGAGATTTACTCTTCATGAATAATATCATTAAAATTGCAGTATGGAAATGGGAAACTGAGAGTTAAAACTACAAATTATCTTTTTGCGTTTGTAAAACTACAGAATCCATAAAACGGCTAATGTTCAAGTAAAGGGAAAAAAATTTCTCTACTCTACGTGTACTTGAAATGAGTCATAGACCTTGTTGCTGCAATTATTTTGCACTTCACTACCTTTAACACTGATTATATCTAGAGGGGTAATTACTCACAGAGTGAGTAACAAATAGCATATCCCTGACATGTTGACTTACCAGTAATTGCCAGTTACATACACAGTCACATTTACTATGCTATATGCACAAAGATAACAGCACTTCTTTCCCCATAGCCAATTTTATTTTTCCTTCTGTTGCTATAAAAAGTTGCAAAGTATTTGCTGACAACCTAAGAAGGTTACTTTTAAAGATCTTCAAATTCAGTTTTGGAAAATAGCATGACCAATGAATAGAGAAGTTATTAACAAAAATACAAAAATGTATTAGGCCTTTATTGCATATGTACTAGGTATTAATATCTGGTATTAGGAAAGAAGCAAAGGTTATAAAATTATGGAGGAGGTCTCTTTAAGATATCTCATAGAAGAAGAGACATATGTTTTAAAAAATAGTGAAACATGATAAATGCAGTAGTGGGGGAGACAGTGATATCAAGAGAGTAAATTAAAATGGTCAATGGAACAAAAGCTTTCACTCCTCTAAACACACACACCTCACACACAAAATCTTCAGACATAGAAAATGTAATGGCTATAATTAAACAGCCTCAACCAAGCAAAAGGCAAGTATGGAATGATTTTTTTACTAAAAAAATATATATATATATTTGCTTTCTGAATACTCAGTATCTGGTGAATTGCTTATAAGAAAGAGAAGTTAATCGTTAATCCTGTCAAATACAACTGTCTTACATTTATCTAATAATACTTTCTGCTTATACTAAATTTTATTTTTTTTGTTTTTTTTTTCTCTTTTAAAATGTGCTCACAATGAAAGATCAGCTCAGACTAGAAACCTCTTAGTTGGCCTGTTTTCTCCCTCCCTCCCTGTTCTCCCCTACTCTTTTCTTTTGCCTGCATCCAGTACAGAAAGACCAGATGCGTTTATGTGAGTTTATTTGGGGGGGGGAGGGGGAAGAGGAGAAAAGGGGAATTCTGTATTTATTTCAGGATCCACAAAATGTTGGTTTGTATCTGCAGGTCTCATTATTCATAGCTTATTTTCTCTCTAGTATATGTTGGTTATTGTTCACCTTTATGTTGCAGGCCTCTAAAAACAGCCCCCAACACATAAGGATATCATTTGATGTTCTGCTAGGGGTGGTATGAGAGACAGGTGGTCTTTGCACAGGTGACCCAGCCAAATAATGGCATTTGTTCCCCAAGCTCCTAGTCATCTGTCTACTCCATGATCCTGCTCCACTGAATGACCTGCTAGGAGCTGAAGAATTGGCCTCTTCTTTACCCACAGGAAACTCAGGTATCCTTGTAGCTTTGCCACTTCCTCTAGACAGGGCGGCTACAATCTGGCCTCTCTGCATCCTATACCTAGCAACCTTGCCCCATCCATTCTCTCTGTAAACTGATAGTCTGGATCCTGGACCCCGAACCTCAGTAGACATGAATACCCAACTCTAAGTTAGAAGAGGGAGCAGTTCAGGCAAACAGAAGTTTAAGGGATGGCGGAGTGAAAGATCACCCCTTTTAGATTCTATTATCCTCTAAATTTAACTCTTTCCTAGTCCTTCTCAAAGACTTGGTGACTGAGCTATGAGTGGAAATGGAAGTCCACATAAAAAACTTAGCATTTAAAAGTAACACATAGGATGCTAGAATTGTTCCACAAAATACACTCTATGTCCCTAAGTTGTAAATACAACTATGTAGTGACATGAAAGCCCAGTTTTAAGTTTAGCATTGTCATTGTTTCTGCCAAAAAGAGGTAGATAGAAGAGAGGTACCCAGTCCTCCAACCTCAGAGTTACGGGAAAGAGGATGAGGAGACTGGGATAAGCTTCATCCTTCTTACCTTTCTGTTCATCCTTCCTAGCAAGCAATCAGATACTATAGTAGTCAGGTCCTTTATGGACCACCCAGTCTAAGTCTAAAACCTGACCACTCTTCACCTTCCCCTACTACAAACAGCCACTCTGAGACTAACAACCATTAGTCTCAGTGACTAATATTTAGAAAATCAGCATCCTACAAAAAGTCTACAGAGACCTTGAAAGAGCAAGGGTCTCTGGGCAGGGAATGCCAGGAAAAGGACAGAGCATGGGCTCCAGAAAATTCTTACCACCATACCCAATGCCTTCATAATAAGGATGGAGCCTGCCAAACTACAGGGCACAGAACAGGGGCCTCTTCTGCTCTTGACATCTGTGGTTCTAAATCAAAACTGGGAAACTGTTAGGAAAATAAAACCAAAACCAAAAGTCGTTCTTACCAGGCAATGACTCTTTATATTTTTTACCCCATTACATATTATATTTATGCACATATTCAAAGATCTGCTGTAATAAAGATGGAGTGGCTGACAAAAATGTTTAAACACACCGAAAACATAACATTGTGGAAGGACTCTCCTAACAAAGTCAGCGGTCTTGTAACTGGAAATGTAAACATATATTCACATATAGCCAAATAAAATATGGAAAGTAGGTTCAGAAATTGTGAAAATAACAGGAAATCAAGACTATTCCATTTATATAAAACACAATAAAAACTGAACTTCCAAACACATGAAGGAGCAAAAAAACAGGCAAGCATAAAAAGAGAAGTTCACACAATACTTTCTAAGAAACTGACAGATCACATGAACAAAAATAAAAAAATACAAGAGAATACAGTAATGCAATTAATAATTGGGTCTAATATTTCACCCCCCACCATATGCACTTTTTTGCAAACACATAAGAAATATTTCCCTAATTAGTCAAATAGTATACTACAAAGTTTCAATATATTTAAATAACAAAAAAGTCCCATCGGGCCCCCTAAGTGGCGCAAAGGGTAAGTCTCAGCCCTACAAAGCTATCCCCAGCCACTGCGGCATGAGTTCAATCCCCAGCCAAGGAGCTTCCCACATGGCGCAGCAGACCTTGCCACTGCTCCCCTCAGCAGTGTACTCCAGTAGATTCACCTGTTCTGGTCCCCACTCTGTCTCTGGTGAATCCTATCACTCCCCGCCCCCACACACACCTCTGGCCTGCACCCAGTTCTTGCATGCGTAAATAAATAAATCTTTTTCAAAAAGAAGTCCCATTCACTACCATTATGCTATAAAATACAACATTCCAAATAATAAAAGAAATCTGTTTTAAAGGTAAAACAGGAGCCTCCCTAGTGGCTTGAGGGTTAAGACTCAGCATTATCATGCTATTACTGCTGCAGCCTGAGTTCGATCCCCAGGCAGGGAGCTAACCCACATATGGCATAGCATCACATCGCTGCTCCCCTTAGCGGTATATTTCAATAAATCTGCCTGCTCTACTCCCCACTCTGTCTCTAGTAAATCCTCTCACCCCCTGCACCTCTGGCCTATAACCCAGTTCTTCTTTGCAAAAAAATAAATAGTCTTAAAAAAATAATAAGGTAAAATAAAAGACAAACTTTTAAAATTAAGTTTGTATTTAAAACTTGGACTAAACATATATCAGAATAATTGCAAGTTTGTTTATAATTATTAAACATGAACAATAATCAAAGCAAAAAATCTTGACACCTATGAGTTATAGAAAATATGGTAGTGAGAAAAATGTATAGCCATAAATACATAATATAGAATGATTATTATGAAAAAATATAATTTTCTTGAGAAAAAAATATATCCTTTTCTCCAAAGATAACATATACTCTAGCCAGAGCCATCAACAAGAACTGAGGCCTGACCCAAGTACACCCTCGAAGACATGGTCCAGGAAGGACTTTCATTACTTCAGTACATTCCCTGAATTCCTCAGAATTGAAGCTCATTGTCTATTTTGCTTACCCCTTTGTTTGTTATGCTTAAATGCTGAATGAGACTTAGGATATTGTTTGTCTTAAATAAATATTAAATTCATATATTTATATCTAATGAACATGCATATGTATCTGTGTACACATATATATTTATATTCCATATACTAGAGAAGTTAAAAAATGGTTTTGGCTCAAGAGTAGGAAAAAAAAATAATCAATGGAAGAAAATTAATGGGATCCAGGGAAATTCATGCACCTACATGGTAACCATAATAAATAAGCAAAACATATTCACAGCAAGAGAAACTACAAACATTCGATGGGAAAATATGCAACATTTCACTAATAAATAAGGGAAATAGAAATAAAGCATTATCTATTTTTATATCAAACATGTAAAACTTAAAAATAATTCAACAATCATCAGGGTTGATAAGAGCTTGAGAGTCACTCTATAAAATACCCTTTCTGAAAGGCAACCTGGCAATATCTTTGATGACGGCATGTACACCCTTGGAGGCAGAATTCTATTTTTAATTTCACATACCCACCAAGTGACACAAAATGCTAAGCCAGAAATATTCACCAAGGCATTGTAATATTATTATATTCAGTGAAAACCTGGAAGCAAATCTGTGTTCATCCAAATAACGGTAAAGTTTAATACTATAGAGAATTTTATTTGCTACATAATAACTCTATCCAACTCTTTAAAAGGGAAAAATCTGATCTATATGTAAACTTCTCCAAGTTGACATGGTTAAGTGAGTAAATGAAATCATAGTACAATATGTTGAATTTGAATCCATTTGACTAAATTATATACATGCACGTACATGTGATTGTGTTGATACAGAGGAAATGGATGGCTACATATAAAATTGATAAAATTGGCTAACTCTGGAAGGAGATAAGCAGAGGAAAGGTAGAGTAAATGGACAATGGATTTATTTCACTCTTGTCTAAAATTTTTATAAACAAAATGCACTCAAGCATTTCTTCTATTTTTAAAAATAAATAAGTGAGAAATGGTAATTTAATAATCCAAAAGCTATGAAAACACAGATGTAAGAATGATTAATACTTCCTGGATTGGGAATGGACACAAATTCTCTTTGCTTCTGCATGAATAACATAACACTCAACTGAGGGAGAACAAAAAAGTAACCTAATGAATATGTTACTTCCTTCAGAAACAAAGCATGTAACTCGACCAGAAAGCCGTAAGGTTACATGCCCTGAGGACTTGGACAAGGCTCTCACTTTGCCTGAGCAAGCCTAAGCAGTGCACTGTGCACTGTGGACATGAGTTCCATCATGTCCAACAAAGTCCAAGCAGGAGCTGATGGATGACAGTCCACTAGGACACAAGCAATGCAATGGAATTGACCCTTAGATTCCAACTGTTAAAGATTAAAAGGCAGAATTTACACGAACACAATAAAAGTGTCTGTATATATTTAGAAGTAAAGGCTAGGTTCTATTTATTTCAAATATTTTTCTCATACTTGTAAACTGAAGAACAATATGTTATCTTGTCTCAGGGGCCCTGTGGCAGTTTGTAGTTTCCAAAGACAAGGAGAATATGATCTCCCACTGTGTATTCCTTTGCTTTGTTACTTGCCACTCACTCATGCATCAAGATGTGAAATTTCTTTCTCCTCTCTGTTCAATCTGGACATGTTCTGTGACTACTTTGAGCTGCTGAATATAGTGCAAGTTGTACCAGTTCTGAACAAAAATGTTAATTGGGGCCTCCCTGGTGGTGCAAGGGGTTAAGTCTCAGCCTCTGAAGCTATTGGCAGCCACTTCAGCACAAGTTTGATCCTCAGTTAGTGAGATTCCCACAAGGTGCAGCAGACCTCTCCTGTCTTGCCTGCTGCTCCCCTCAGCAGTGTATTTCAGTAGATCTGTTTTGCTTCCCACTCTGTCTCTGGTGAATCCTCTCACCCCCCATACACCTCTGGCCTACACGCCAGCTCTTGTATGCATAAATAAATAAATATTTTTTTTTAAATGTTAATTGGCCTAGACGTTTTCACTTACTACCTCTTGAAAGTCACTATACAAGAAGTACATCTTTCTTAGTCCTGGACAATGTTGGAATTCCAAGTCAAATGAACAGACCTAGAGGATGAGATGCCATGTTGTGAGCAAAGCCAAGCAGCAATGAGGTGGCCAGAGATGTAACTAAAGAAGCTTTCTTGGAAGGGGTTCCCCTTCCCCAATACACCATTTGAGGTCCCCTGGGTCAGAGACTAATTTTCTAAGCTTTTTCCAAATTTCTGACCCTCAAAATCATGTACAAAATGAATTATTTTAAGTACTAAATTTTGGTGTTTGCAGCAATAGATAGCTGGAATATCCTTGATTCACATAAGCATTATCCACTCTAGTTTTTTTTGGAAGATGCGAATACACATTTCTCTCTTGGATGTCTGATTTAAAATACATAGTAAATCAGATTTTTGTCAGAAAAGTGCCAAGTCCAAAAGTTGGGGTTCAAAAGTATATACCATATCTAATATATTTTATAGGATTAAAAATTATAATTTCTGGCTCTCCCTGGTGGTGCAGCAGTTAAGTGCTGCACTGTGGATCTGTTGGCAGCGGCGAGGGGAGTTCGACACCCGGCTGGGGAGATTCCCACATGGCGCAGCAGACCTCTCCTGCCTCACCCGCTGTCTCCTCAGCAGTGTGCTTCAGTCGATCTGCCTGTTCTGCTCCCCACTCTGTCTCTGGTGAACCCTCTCACCGCCCCAAGCCTCTGGCCTATACCCCAGCTTGTACACATAAATAAATAAATCTTTAAAAAAAAATATAATTTCAACTTTGTATTTTATTAAATGGTAGTCACAATAAGGAGGGGAATAACCCTATATATAGACTGGTTTCTAGTGGTAGATCCAATGTGATTTTTTATTAGCTCATTTAACAACTCAAGAAAGTGAATATCATGGTATCAATGGTAAGTAGAATCTAAAAGTTTCAAACTCAAAGAAACAGCCTCTGGTTACCAGAGACTGAGTGAAAGCTAAGGGAAACAGGGAGATATTGGTCAAAGTGTACAAAATTACAATTATAAGATGAATAAGTTCACGGTCTCTAATATATAACACAGTTATTTTGGTTAATACTGTATTGTATACTTACTAAGGGAGCAGATCTTAAATGTTCTCAAAACAAACAAACAAGCAAAGAAATGGTAATTATGTGACATGGCGGAAGTGTTAGATAACTTCACATGGTAATCATCTTGAAATACATAAATGTATCAAATCAACATATTGCACACCTTAAATTTACAGGATGTTGTATGTCAATTATATTTCAAGAAAGATAATAAAAAAAGAAAGCAGCAGGGCATCCCTAATGGACTAGGGGTTAAGTCTCAGCGCTATCACTGTGACAGCCTGGGTTCCATCCCCAGGCAGGGAGCTGGCCCACGTGGTACAGCAGACCTCTCCTGTCTCACCTGCTGCTCCCCTCAGCAGTGCCTTTCAGGAGATCTGCCTGTTGTTACCCACCCTGTCTCTGGTGAGTCCTCTAGCCTATACCCCAGTCTTCCATGCAAAATAATTGAATAAATATAATCTCTTTTTTAAAAAAGGAAGTAGCAATCCCCACAATTTAGAAATGAAGAAACCGAACTTAAGTTTCTTAAATAACTTAGTGGAAGTCACAAATTAATACATGGCAGGGTTAAAATTCCTGTCCAAGTTTGGCCAGGGCTGACCCCTCTGCATTCTTCCAGTGAAGCACAGGATTTCTCAATCTTCAGCTCTCACCAGAAATGCAAGGTGGCTTCTTAAGGTACAGACTATGGATTCCATCCAAGTGGTTTCATTTAGTAGATCTGGAGGGCAGTCATGAATCTGGACCACTAACAGACCTGCTGGTGTGGGGCCTGGCAATAGCAATTACTGCCTTTCCCTATCTTATAATGGCTTTTTTGAGCAGGAACTTGGGCAAAATATAAAACCAAAGTCTTGCTTTTATTCTTTGAGAAGAAAAGTACCTCTCACAAGACAAGTTCAAACAGAATAAACTCTTTATAGATGCCAATAACAGCAAAAATTTTCAGTTAGCATTAATAGTAATTAGTGAAAACTGTGCTGAATTATGTCCAATTTCAGCACAGACCTTACAAACAAAGAACAGCTGCCCATAACTGACACAATTAAGTTGGTTTCGCTTCTGATTTCCCCCACCTCTGCATCCTGTTAATGCAAAATGCCACTGCAGAGGCTGTGAGAAGTGCTGTGTCAAAATTGTCAACTAAAATTTACACTGCATGGATTAAGAAATGAATATAAAAATAAAGCAAGTTGAAATATAAGTGTGAAGTGCAAAGTACTATTCATTCATTCAGTCATTCATTCATTAATTCACTTATTCAATACACAAATATTCAATGCTAAAGTCCAGTAATAATGTCCTGGGCTATGAATCATGAAACTGTACCCACAAAACTAGAGTATCAAATTTTACTATATGTAAACATCTGTGGAAGACAAAAGTAATCTTACTCTCTTCTTGGAGGGTAACATTAAACTTGCAATTAAAATCATTCATGATGTGTATTTAAATCATTCATGTTAATTTATATATGTATAATTTGCCACAGCATTTTCAAACACAAGTCATGTCTCCTTCATTACATTACTTTGAAAAGAGGCCACTATGGGTTCAAGAAAATGCAGAAATATAAATGCAACCAGGTAGAACACATTGAACAAATCTTTGCATACCTATTGATTTTGTGTATGAAAGTTAGAATTCTAAATAAATAAGAAAAGGAGCACTCAATAAATGGTAGTTAAGAAAGGAGGTGTTAATTTAGGGGAAAAAATTAAGTAACACCTATATATTACATTTATATATATATACCCACATATATATGCAAATAAATGCTACACCTCTTAAATCATAAAAAGTAAAACTATGAAAATACCAAAAGATATTTGCAAAAACTATTTATAATATGGATGAGCAAGATATAATATAGAAGGCATAACTGAAAAGAAATCTATAAAACATTTCTGTAAATTAAAAAAAAAAACTATCATTGAACTCAGAAGAAGAGTGGAAGACTTAAGAGAAAACATTTGCTATATATGACAAGGACCACATAAGGAAAATTAAAAATCTTCTAAAAGCAATAAGGAAAACACAACCAATTCAAAGCGAACTGAACAATATAAATGAGTATTAAAACACACATACATAAAAAACAAATGATCAGTAAACATATGAAAATGTGATTCATTAGCTATCAGCAATTAGATGTACATTATCTTTGATCCAGCAAATACAGTTTCCAGCACTTTTCTGAAAAAAATCTTGTAAGAATAGACATATAAATGTATGTAAGAATGGAAATTAAAGCAGGCTGATTTAAGAGAGGATATTCGGGTAATAAGTAATAAAAAACATGACCCCAATTAGTTCAATAAAGAAATGTATAATTGGCCCTTCCTGGTTGCACAATGGTTAAGCGCTGCGCTGTGGAGCTGTTGGCAGCGGCAACGCAAGTTCGACGCCCCGCCAGGGAGATTCCCACATGACACGGCTGCTGTTCCCCTCAACAGTGTATTTCCGTCGCTCTGCCTGTTCTGCTCCCCCCTCTGTCTCTGGTGAACCCTCTTGCCACCCCACGCCTCTGGCCTGTACCCCAGCTTGTCTGCATAAATAAATAAATCTTAAAAAAAAAAAAGAAATGTATTATTTCATGTACTGGGAAGTCTTAGTTGAGTGTGTTTCATAGTCAGATGCACAGAGCATCAGCACAGAGATAACCCAAGAAGTAATACTTCTCCATCTACCTACCCTGGCGTCCACAGCACTGGTCTCACTCTAAAGCTGGATTCCATAGTGGACATCAGATAGCTAACCAGAAATGACTGTGGGACATTTTCCTCTATTCATATTTAGTGCAAGAGAGAGTAACTTGATTCTTCATCCCTGAATCCATAAGCAGAACTGTCCTGTGTCTTTCTGGTACCAGATAACTTTTCTCTGCCCATCTTCACAGTAATGTATTTTGTATTGATAGTGAGCAGAGTATGTTTTTCATCGTATACAGAGCACAAAGTTAAGTAAGACCTTCAAAGGGGATGCAAAGTATTAGAAGATAGGCCCATATCCTCAAAGCATAAGCATGACAAAGGAATAAAACTATCTATCATTCAGACCCATCTCTGAAGCTTAGGCAGCATGAGATCCTTAGAGGTTCATGACCACAAAAGGGAGAGGTGGAGAACAAATTAATAAGACTTCTTAGAAAAATGAAAAAAGGATATAGAGAACCCAAGATCAATAATGCCTATATACAATGTAATCATAAAATGTCTACCAGTAAGAATATGCCTTGATAATAGGACATCTATTTTACAGAATGCAAAATGTTTTCCAAAAATGGGGATAAGATTAAAAAAATAAAATAGGAAAATTTACATAAAATTCAGTAATAATTCTATAATGATTGTGAAAGTCAGCAACAAAAGTATTTATAGACATATAAATATTTATAGACATATTTTCTGTAGGTACATAAAGGGAGACTTGCAGGAAAAATTGTTTCTGAACCATTTGTTTCATTATCGTACTCTCATTAAGTCATTTTATATATTTCTTTTCATCCCCATATGGCGCCCCCCATTAATTCCAGTATCTCAGATATACTGCATATCTGTTTACGTACTACATGTATATCTCTAATTTATACATAAAATTAGCAAAATCTTTCACTCTCCCCAAAACAAATCTTTGCCCCTTTGAATATTTATCCACTAAATTACTGAACAGATGTAACTTTGCCTTGAACAGGAAATCAAAGAGGTGAAGGGATAATGTCATGTTTTTCAGTATTATTCAGAAATCCACATGCTTTATTCATATTTTTTTAATTAAGAAACAAAATAACAATGGCTTAGAAGCATGTTTTTCCTGAATTGGCCACTCTGCAAAGCTATTTACTTCCTGGAGATCTGAATAAACAAAGATGTCAAAATACTTCTCCACCCCAATCTGTGACTTCAAGGTCCCCACAGACATTAACACATGCAGAACTTGCACAGACCTGAGACTAGAACTTCTCCAATCTAATGCATCATTTAGATACTGTGTGATTTTGAGAACATTCCCCAGAGCTATGGAATCTACCACATTAGTGTGTGTCAGCACAGTTCCCCAAAAGGCCCTTAGCTGTGAAAGTGGAAGAAGCTCTTAGTGATTACTCCAATCCAGAAAGACAACCCAATGAGACTTTTATGAAAAATGCCAGGGTCCTTGGTTATTACAAGAAATGTTAAGGTTAGTAATTACACCCCCCCTCAACCTTTCATGGGAAAAGAAACAAATCAGAGAAAGGAGAACATATGTTTACTTGAAAGCTGTCAAGGGCTAAGCATATATTTTGTTTGGTCATCAAAACTTCTCTGTGAAATAAATACTATTATCTCTCTTTGACAGTTGTAAAAATTAAGGCACAAGGTATCTGAATGATTCATTAATACCCATTTAATCACTAGGACTCTAACTCCCAATATTTCTTTCCTGTTCCTCTTTATTTAAAGGACCTTCTTCCCATCCATTCACTGTAGAAGTTTTGCAAAACACTGTGTAGGTAGTGGTATAAAAGAACAAAAGCCATATGAGGCCCCTGCTATTATGAATTTTACATTCTAGTAGAAGTACAAGATAAACAAAATACATGAGTAGTAAGTAATAATTCAAATAGTAATGACTACTATCAAGTGAATAAAAGCAAGGTAATAGGATAGAAAGTATTTTTGTATATGAGTGGGTGTGGGAGATCTGACAATATTAAATGGAAACAAGGTCCTGAATGATATAAAGAAGAGTTCTATATGCAAAAAAAAAAAAAAAAATAGCACATGTAAGGACTCTTGGAAAGCGTAACATTGTATTAGGTAAGAAGACATCAACTGCTATCATGAATGAACCTTAAAACTTCAGTAATTTAACACCTTTTTAGTCATATTAACAGTCCAATGAATACTTTGGTTAGTGGACTGCTTTCCTTCATCTGGTGATTCAGGGACCCAGGCTTCTTCCACCTTGCAGTTTTGTCATCACTGAGGGCTATAAAGTACTTTGTGTCCAGTCAGTAGAAGCAGTACATTTGCTTCCTAATGACACTACCCAGGGAGTACCATGTCCTAAGTGAAATTTAATCTCTGGCACAAAGCAAGCTAGAAGTCATAAACCCACCCATGTGCAGTCCCACGATTAGGGAAAGGCAAGCATGGATTATGCTGTTAGCTATCTCTGGCTCAAAAAATGATGTTTGAGAAGACAGTATGGCTGGGACATTGTTGAGTTTGGAGGAGAGTGTCATGAGAGTTCTGAGGCAGTTAGGCATCAGATAATATAGGGCCTGAGAGGCAATCATAAAAGGACTGACCATTACATTAAAGGTGGTAGAAAGACAATGGAGTATTTAGGCTAAATGTAGACATTATCTCATTCACATTTATAAAAGACCAATCTGGCTTCTATCTTGTGAACATAATCTGCAGCACAGCACAAGCAGAGAAACTAGGAGATTTCTGTGATAAGTCAAGAGATGATGGTACTCAATATTAGTTGTGGGGAAATTAATTTGTCAACATGGAGGTTTATTTTGAAAGTAGAGTTACCAGGTATACTAATGGGAAGGGTGAGTGAATGAGGGCAATTGAGAGGACTGGTGTGTTTTCTGTAATGGTCCAGTTATTGTGGCTATATAAAAAAAATTACCCAACGTTTAGTGGTATATCTCTGCCCCAAAGTATCTGTGTCCTTATGGGGATGACTCAAAAGCTAGGAAAAGGCATAATCTGAAGTCTATTCACTAACAACTATAGCAGGTGATTCTGTTTTGAATTAGAGACCTCATTACCTCTCAACATTAGCTTCTTCAAACGGTGCCCCCTGGGGGGCTAGCAAGGGCTCCCTGAAGCCTGGTGGACAGAGCAAGCATCCTCAAAGAGAGCCAGACGGAACCTTATGGTCCTAGCCTCAAAGACACCAAACATCACGTCCACTGTATACTATCTGTGGAGACAGTCAAACCCCCCCACCAGTTTAAGCAGAGAGAATATAAACACCACTCTTATGGGAGGAGTCACACTGTAAGAAAAGTATGTGAGATGAAAGATATTTATTGTGGTCTTGGAGAAGTACAGTCTAAGCAATGGGATAAAAGACTTTCATTAATTTAGATGGGCAAGGCTGGGTAATAAGCAGAGTTTTCTGTGCAAAGGACTCAAAATTCTGTTCTGGGTATATAAAGCTGAAGGTGCCTATTAGACCTCTAATTGGAGATATCAAGTGAGCAACTAGATAAATGAGTCTGGAGTTTATTGCAGAAGTGAGAGCCAAACATATTTTGGTATCATCAGCTTAGAGAGAATATTAAAGTCATGAATCTCATGAGACTGCCCAGAAGGAAGTTTAGTTGGAAAAGAGGAGAACTTAGTACTAAGCTCAGGAAATGCCTCAGGAATATCAACTTTTTTTGCTGTAATTTTGATGTTTCAGCAGATTCTTCAGGTACTGACGGGTATACATAAATATATTTAAAGAATAAGACAGTGGCAATGAAACATAGTCAAAAATGAAGTTTCCACACATTTTGCCACATGTCAAGACATATGAGCTATACCGAATTCTTACAATCACCCTTCGGTGGACATAGATCTAATCAGTTCCAACAGACTCATTCTGATGGCTATGAAACTAATGAATAAAATAAATGGGCACAAATGTTTCTGCACAAGTTGTCCACAGTTCAGCCTCCCCAAAGGAACATCAGATCTTTCTGCTTGATGGTCTTCAAGCCAGGACATGACCTCCTTCTTTCTCTATGGCAGCTGTGAGTCTTCAGACTCAAAATAGGACATGGGCTCTACGGTTGTTACCAACCTCCTTAATCACAAGTCAATTTCTTCTTTTCTCTCTCCACTCCCCTAAATACATACAAACACACATAACATGTACACATCCAAAAAATATATACCTATTGGGATTGTTTCCCTGAAAAACTCTAATACTGATTTCAGATTTTAGCATGAAAAATGAACACAACCCATCCCAGCTCACTAATCTGAATCTTTGCACAAATGATACATATTATAAAATTAGACCAATTAATACTCCACAAAACCTCGGGTAAAAGTTAGGCTCTTTGGAGAACTGGTACTGGTTTTAACTCAGCAGAAGCTGATGATAAAAGTATGCCTGCTTTGGAAATGGCCTTTCCTTCCTTCCAGGATTTTGGTATTTATGTTGATTTCTAACAACATATCTAAAACAAATTTCCACACTGCCTACCATTATAATAAAATATGCTTATTCACTCCCCTCCTTTTGCAAATTTAGATCTTTTTATTTTGTGTAGTCTGTGTATAAGAGGGTCGATCGGAAGTGGATTTATTTGGAGCTGATTCCCAGATACAGCAGGAAATCATGGGGTTCCAAAATAATAAGAGAGAGAAAGTGACTAAGTTCGGCTTGGTTTCCTGTGATTTCATCTTTGTTCTAATAGAGTCCAAGGAACTTGCTTGGCAAGTGGGTCTGTCAGTTAATCTAATGGTCAAATCACTTGGGGATGATTTTTTTACAAGTATCTATTGCAGGCATATCATCAAAGTAAGAAAACTCTTAAATTCCAAAAGTCAAAAAGAAATAGGACTTTAACGAAAAAGTATAAATCTCCCTGAGTGTCATACTTGTGTTATTCAAAAGGCTTGAAATAATAAAATGTCTGTCAGCCACAGCACAGAAACCTAGCCAGAGATTAGCAGCAAACAAGTTCCATCCATAACTGGGCTGTTTCCTAAATTAACTCTGCTCCTACAACTTTTAAGCTCTTATCAACCCCCTCACTGCACACTGAATATTTATCTAAAATGTTCTTGTTACATATTTTTAAAAGTGAATTTAAATAAACTGGAATGCTCTAAGTCTTCTGTATCTGCTAATCACTTTAAAAATTATTAAAGAAGAGGGCCTCCCTGATGGCGCAGCGGTTGAGCGCTGCGCTGTGGAGCTGTGGGCGCGCACTATGCCAGTTTGATGCCCAACCGGGGAGATTCCCACATGGTGCGGTAGACCTCTCCTGCCTCGCCCGCTGCTCCCCTCAGCAGTGTATTTCTGATCTGCCTGTTCTGCTCCCCACTCTGTCTCTGGTGAACCCTCTCGCCGCCCCACGCCTCTGGCCTGTGCCCCAGCTTGTATGTATAAATAAATAATTCTTTTAAAAAAGTTATTAAAGAAGAGAGGAAATACATTGATTTAGGATTTCATCACTTTGAGATTGATCTGAAAACAAACAAGGAATAATGCTCGTTATCCAATTTCAAGACTAATTCAATATATCTGACTTCTCAAATATTCAGATTAAAAACTTAAAAAGCACTTTATAGTTTTATCAAAAATGCTATGGTTTTAATGAGTCCAGTCTCTTCCTGCTAAAACAACATAAGCCACAAACAAAGACATGATAAAAACCACCCTGCTTTCATTTAAGAAAAATCAAAGTTTAAAATCCAAGACTGTAAGGGAACAGAAAACTCTGGTGATAAGTTTTATTTTCATATCCACATAACCACTAGAGCAGAATGAAACTGTGCCATTTTATGTTTGTTATAAACTCTGTCAAAATATCAGAAAGGCAATGACTCACATTCTGGGAAGCAGGGATATGGACTCCATGGCACTTTTTTAAATGTTTCGTAATTTGATATTTTATCAATCCCAGTATTATCTTGGGTTGCAAACTATCTTGGGCTAGAAAAAGAGATGGACCTGGTGATTCACAAGAATATATTAGAATGAACCAGAAGGTACAAATTAAGGTCTTTTCAGGCCCCCAGAGGCTGCCAGAAAAGACAGCTATTACAGGAAAGACAGAGCTCTGCTGACATCCAGATTGTAAAACTCCCCAGTTGGTATGAGATGTCATTACCTCAGAGGCAAGAGCCATCAAAAGCACTCCAGAAGGACAGAGAAAAAAGGAAACTATCTCCCAGAGGCATAAACCTCCCTCTAAGTTTCCCATTCTAAGGAAAGGAAGGAGGTGCTCAAGACAAAGACTTCTCAGTGTGGGAAGGTCTTCAAAGACTGAAGGCAGCCATGAGTGCTGCTGTGGCTGCACTCAGTCACAGGCCTTCAGGTCCTGCATTGCTCCTGGAGTTAAAGAAGTTAAGGAGGAGCATCGGGGAGAGATGGTTTGAAACTGCAGCTACAAGGAACCAAGTAAACAAAAGTGAGGCCATAAATCCCACACCTGGATCCCAGGAAAAGGGCTGTGAAAGGTAAACGAAACTGTAGATGACTGACTTGCTGGGGCTGCTGCAACTGGGGCCAAAAAGGCAAACAGACCAGAGACACACCTACTTGGCTAGTCAGAAGTATCAGGCAAATATCCTCTGAAGACAGCTGAACCCCTCAGAATTGAATCCTGATCAGTTGGATCAACTGAGGTTGACTTGTGAGGTTGAGTCCAGAGCTTGGAATATCAGTGATCTCACACAAGCATTCACAGATAGGGATGCCTGCTCTATTCTACCCACTTCTGACTCCTTAATAGGATTAGAATTTTTTAAAAAAGGAAGCTGGTTCTTCCCTCTCAATCTCCTGTCCCTTCCCTACCTCCCTCTCTTTCTCTTTCCCTCTTTCTTACTCAGCTGAGAAAAAGGGGAAGGACAAGTTCCACTCTGGGCTTACTTTTTAACAGCCAGATACAAAGCATAACAACTGGCATGACACTTTTTAAATAATCTGCTGTAAATACAAAGCTACGAAATCTGCCCAACAAGCCCCAAAAGGAATGTACTCCCCAATTTCAAGGAGCTGATATGTCAGAATGAAATAGACCTACTTCATGCTTGTACCCCAACAATTGAGGAGTTGGGGCTCCTCAATCAGAAGTTGACAATTGAAAAAAATAACTCAAGTCCATTTATTATAGGCGGAATTGAATTCTCCAGGGGTTTGTGGGGGTGTTGGAGATACTGGGTTTGAAAAAGTCCCTATGTGTGCACAAGAACAGCAGTAGGAGTTTCCAGGATGTGAAACACTAATTGCAAAGATTATTTTTAAACTCTTGATAACCAGGAGGTATTTCATTTCTGATACACATCTAATTCATTTCTGTTTTTCTGTTTCAAATCTGGGGGAAGGGAGAAGACTATAAAACAGAACCCATTTTACAGGGAGGAGAGGGGCAGACCACAGCTGTTCAACTGTTGAAGTTTCTCTCCAGCCTGAGGAAGCCACTTCTGAAAGAGCAGGAAATTCCCCTGGACCTTCCTAATCAATGCTGACTTCAATGGTAGCACGAAGTCTCCTCATTTTGGAGATAAAAATGACTTGAAGGAAAAGTTCAGTAGCCACATGACTGGCTACAAGTGCATCATTATATTAACATGACAAATGCCAATATTCTGACTTTCTAAAACCTTCAGTGATTAATTTCAGATATTCCATTGTTTAGGGGTACGTCCTAATTAGTATCAGTGAGCATTAAATAGCATTTGGAAATTTAGGCAAATTTTACTCTCAAGACCAAGATCATCATGATCTTTAAAAACTTCAAACTCAAAAGCTTGTATCAGTTTACATTTAATTAATAGTATGTATTCAAATAAAAACACATACAAACCAAAAATAGGATATCAAAAGATGAATAATGATTTCTGAATGAATCATTCTCTCTATTAAGAATTTCAATTTATAGTCGTATTGGAAGACAACAAAGAAGAAAAATGAATAATGGTCTCCTATCATTGTATTCATTAGGAACATGCTAGTGAATAAAACAAAATACTTTTCATCTAAAACAGAAATGCCCAGCAACTGACGAAATCCTTAACTATACAAAATCAAGCTGATGGTGACAGCTACTCTTCTGTAGAATGATGCTCCCCGGTTTAATGTACTCTGACCAGCCTACAAATCAGCAAGGGTATCTTTTGGCTTCAGAGTGTTTGCAAGATGAAAAATTAAGAAAACCATAGTCCCAGTCCCTATAAATCCTTGCTCTTTCACTTATCTTTTGTTGGCCTTTAGTTATTTTCTTGACCTACCTTGACCTAACCTCATCTGTAAAGTGGAGCTCTAGACAATATCATAGGAGATAAATGCCTCATAGGGGCCTAGACCACAGCAAGCGTTCTGACATGACTAGATCTCATTCCTTTCATGAAAACTCTCTTTCAGCCCAGATTTGACTACATTTAAAATGTACATAGGAAGTATGAGAAGTGAATGTGGTTGTGTTGAGGATGAAGATGAGAGACTAAAAACAGAAATGTCAAAACTCATTGAATAAAAAAGTTTAGACTCAATTTGGAATCCTAATCATCTGAATAGTTCCCAGAAGTTTCTAAAAACTTGGCATTACAGAACCTCTTTGCAGACCCCATATGCCTGAAGAGCTGAACAAGGAACAGGGCTTCTGCTTAATATCTGATAACCCTGGAAATTAAGGCAATGGTCAGGACTCCCCTGGGGTCCTAGGGTCTCACCTGACAGTCTAACAAGGTGACTTAGAGTAAGGGTCATGTGGTATCAGTCCACTTTCCTAAAACCAGACACACCCTCATAAAAGCTCTGGACACCACTGCTCAGGTGAATCTCCCCAGTTGGCAACAATACGAATACTGGCATACATCAACTCCAAGGTTGTCCTTCCTAGATTTGCAAGAGCTTCATTTGAATCAGAACACTGACAATGGCAGGTGCAATTACTACCAAGCCCACAGGAAATGTGGAGCAAGATTTTCCTGCAATAATGCTTTTAAATTGTCATGGAAATTTTTTTTCATAGGAGGAGAAAGGACTTTAATGTTTCTGAATACCTCCACAAATGAAATAGAAGATTAATTCACTTTCCTGATACCATGAGGACATAAGTAACTGGCATTTAATAAATACTAATTTCTCCAGGCCTAAATGTGAGGATTCTAGCATCCTCTTAACACATACTTTTCAGATATTACCCCTACTCTTAACCTTAAGCTCCAAATGCAGAAAGTGATGTCAGACAATAATTAACAACTACTCACTTGCCAGATATAACTTCCCTTCTGAAACAACCCTAAACACCTAGACCTATCAGACAGGAGCACCAGCATGAAATCTGGAAATCTGGCTGAGAGAAAGAAGGCAGTTCAGATATTACCCCTACTCTTAACCTTAAGCTCCAAATGCAGAAAGTGATGTCAGACATTAATTAACAACTACTCACTTGCCAGATATAACTTCCCTTCTGAAACAGCCCTAAACACCTAGACCTATCAGACAGGAGCACCAGTATGAAATCTGGAAATCTGGCCAAGAGAAAGAAGGCAGTTCAAGAGCAGGCCCCCCAGTTCCTAAACAGGCAACAGTAGTCATGCCCTTAGGCAGAGCTACCCATTACCGCATTACATATCACAGAGATGAGGGAGATTAGGATAATCACCTAAGGATTATTCCTTTGTTATGTAAGCGTGTTATAAAGAATTTGGCTTTCCCTATATGAGATCTGGTCTTTGCTCTCCTGCTTCCTGGAGATAATCTCTACTGCCAGGAATGACATGTTTGGTAGGCATGTCTTGGTTTACCTGGGGTACTTGGGTCTCACTTGACAGTCTAATAAGGTGGCTTAGGATAAGGATCATGTGGTATCAGCCCACTTTCCTAAAACCAGGAACACCCCCATAAAAGCTCTAGGCACCACTGCTCAGGTGAATCTCCCTGGTTGGCAACAATCTGCATACTGGCATACATCATTGCCAGGAAATTAGTGTTGTCCACACTCCAGGGAGAGACAATTGCAAGTTCCATGAGAGAAATTTCCTGGGCTCATCTCTATTGCCACTTCCGTAGGCTTATTTTAATCCTTACCCTCTAATAAACCATAACAACTGTGGGTGTAACAGATTTCAAGAGATTTCTGTGAGTCCTTCCAGTCCATTACTGAACCTAAGATTGGGACCTTCCAATTTGTAACTGATGTTAGAAACTAGCAGTTGGTGCTAGTAGTGAGATAGTTTTGTACACTGACCCAACCTTCACACTTTGAGAAAACCAAGGTTGGTAAAAGTGAAGTTGATTGCCTAATGAATGAACTGCCTAAGGAAGTTAGAATTTAAACCTAGCCTCTGTCTTTCCACCTGCAGTGTCTTCCCACAGAATAGCACAGCCTGTTCAAATAGGCAGCACAGGTCTCAATCCAGAAAATGGGGCAGTTCTGCAAAATGGGCTGAATAGCAAATAAGATTCCCTCCTCGTGTGAATGAGATAATCTCCAAAGTGAAAAGCAGTTAGCTTGAAAAGGGTATGATCTTAGGAAAAATAAGCTCTAGACTTCCTTCCCATCCATAATATCTGTACATGTTTTCCTGGAATCTGAGGATTTCAGGAACTATTAAATAATAAACAAACAACAAAAACAGCAACATTTAAGTATGTTGAGGATTTTAAAAGAGAGGGAAAGAGCCAGAATGCTAATGGGTTGCAGAAAACCTGGGTCAGAGGGTGGAGTTTGTAGACACAATGATGAGGGAGTAGAATCTGCGACTCCACACCAGGAGCACTTCCTGTGTGTTAAGCATTGTTCACTCTGTAAGGGAGACATTAATAACCTTATTTTAAAGATGAAAATATGCAGAAGGAAAAGTTAAGTAAATTTCTTAGTGTTACTGATGAAATACAACACAGATACGGAATTACATCCCCAAACACCCCAATCTGGGATGTCTGAGTCTCTCACTGAGCTATATAGGTTATGTCCAACCTCATCCTGTTCCTGGAATGACGGAATGCTCTGCTCCCTGCCAGTGCTTCCATCACATAAGACTGTTTCCACATTCAGTGACTGGGTTAGGTATGCAATGGTAGAAAAGTTTCATGTGTCATACTGGCTTTTATTTAACACAGGAGCACTTCCCACTAGAAAAAATAATATATTCATGATACATGCTTACTCTAAGGCTCTCAGGGTGAACAGGATGGCACAAAAGTTATACAGTGAAACTATCAGAATGCCACTGTGAGCAACAGGATCAACGTCAGAGGGGACGATGACATCTGCTGTTCATAAGCAGAATGTCCAGCCAAAGAAATTACATCAGTTGAGAGACAGCCCAGGCCACACCTGAAAAGTCACTTTGGTTAGTGCTATGAGTTAAAATGTGTTTCCCAAAACCCTATTTGCAAACAGGGTCTTCAGAGAACTAATGGAATTGAAATGAGGTTATTAAGATGGGCCCCAAATCAACATGACTAGAGAAAGTCTGGACATGGAGACAGACATCTCTCCATGTGCATAAAAGCAGTATCAGGTGAGGATGGAGCACAGGTTAAAATGATGCTGCCACACCCCCAGGAACTCTGGTATTATTAGAAGTTGGAAGGGTCAAGGAAGATCTTTCTACAAGTTTCAAGGGGATCATAGCCCTCATAATACCTGATGTTGGGTTTCTAGCCACAAGAATTCTAAGACAATACATTTCTGTATTCCAAACCATGAAGTTTGTGATTAACTGTTAAAGCATACCTAGGGAACTAGCACAGTCAGAGATTAAGTTTTGAAAAGAGTAAGAGAGATCAATGTTTATTCCCAAGCATGAGAACAAATTTCATATTCAGCATTTTGAACCACAAAAAAAAAAACTTTCCTAAGAATAACTCAACATTATAAAGAGGTTTGTCCTGAGTCTGAGAGTCAATGTACTTAGCAGATTCATGGACATGATGGAGAATTCATGTATTTACAAAGTACTTTCTTTTCTAGTAACATGCCAGTTGGAGAGCAGAATGCCATAGATTTAGCTATGGATACTCTTTGTTATGATAAACACACACACAAAAAAAAAAACAAACAAACAAAAAAAAAAAAACACCTTTCTATTATCAAATTACCAAAATCAAACACTGACCTTCCAGAGTGGGATCAAAGCTCTCTCCTTACCCCCTTCAAAGTGTTTGGTCCTTGGGGCTCAGCTGCCACCTAGAGCCCTTGGGGTGAAGTGCAGATAGAGGACTTTTCCAACCTGGTTGTCATTTGGTGGTTGAAGTTACAAAGAAGAACAATTACATTAACATAAACGTAAAGACAAAGGGATGTCTTTTCCTTTCTCGCAATAAAAATACCATCTGTGTTAGTTTGCTAGGGCTAACACAACAAAGTGCCACAGACTAGGTGACTTCAAACAACATACATAATCAAATAAGCTCATAGTTCCAGAGTCTGGAAGTCTGAGATCATGATATCAGCATAGTTCCTCCTATGGTCTGTAAGAGAAAAACTGTCCATGCCTCTCTCCTAGCTTCTGGCGGCTCACTGGCAATCTTTGGTATTGCTTGGCTTGTAAGTATACTAATCTGATCTCTGATGTCTTCACATAGCATTCTCTCTGTGTTGATGTCTGTCATTGCCCCCCTTTCATAAAGACACTAGACATTTCAGATTTGGGGTCTATACTTCAGTATGACATCATCTTAAGTTAACTATGTTTGCAATGGCCCTATTTTCAAATAAGATTACACTATAAGCAGTGGAGGTTAGAAATTGAATTTAGGGAAAAGGGAGAAAGGTACAAGCCAACCCATAACACTACTACTGCACGACTATGCAAAAGTATTTTTAAATATACTTATATAAAGATCTTGAAGTACACGATTATTCTTGTTTTCAGAACAAAAATATCATGTGTTCTATAAAATACCAGTGGCTCCATTCCCAGAATACATTTATGGGTAAAAATCACAGTTTAGAAGATGGATGAAGAAAAAAATGTAACTCAGCATTATTAAAAGCAGTGTTATCATAGAGGGTCTTACTGCCTTTATTCCCATTCATTCAGGGAAACAATTAGTATTAGGCTAGACCTTAAACAAGGTATTTTTTAACAAAATAAAAAAGAAGAAAGGCAAAGACAATGTCATACAGATCTCCCAGAAATTAAAATCAAACCACGGAGACAAAACAAAACAAACACAAAACGGTATAAGAACTGATCCAACTGTGTGAAGTAAGATATTCAGGCAATGACTAGACATTGACTGAGGAAGCAAAAGATCACTGAGAAGTGGATAAGTCACAAAAGGTCTCTCAGAAGGAGAGGATGTGTTTGATTAGGCCACAAATCTGACTGGCCTGAGAGAAGTAGGGTCAGATAAACCGGGTGATGGGCTTGACCTCAGCCCAGGAGCACTAAATCTGGATGGAGTCACAGGCAGTGCTGGGAAGTGGTAGAACGGCTCAGAAGGGCAGAAGTCAGACCCCATCATCCAGATCATACCACACTAATGGTTTGGCCTTTATATCACAGTATTTGCAGTAAATTTCTTCTACAGTTTTTGAGAATGTTCCATGAATTCTTTAATAGAATGAATAATTTCCATTTGTGATTTACAGCTCAAGATGCATAGATGTTTCATTCATCATATTACTCAAACTGACTCCCCCTGCTTCACTGTCTCCTTTGGTTTTCAGTTTATGTAAGTCCAGCATGAAGTTTTGTCTTTTGACTCCCGCCAAGAAAAATGAATGTTGATTCCCTGGCCTTACTAACCTTTACAACCCATTAGGTCTGTAACCACATTCCCAGGTCATCTTTTAAGTTCAACAGTTTTCAAGTAGTTTCCTTTCACTTACAGTGAAGTTTTAGTTTTCAGTACTTAGTTCTCAATCATCACTTATTTTCTGGAAGTCAAATTAAGTTTTCTGTTATTCTTTCAAGAAAATGGTATGATGTTATATTCAAGACTCTGCACCTAACAGTATTTTTCAAAACTTCTCATAGATATGTAGTTATTTCTTTAACTTCTAAGTATATCAAATTATACTACACACATCGAAAAGCACATAACACTTTTTACTAATACATGCTCAATGATCTCTTTTCATAATCCAATATCCAAGCACATTTGTGAAATTAGCACTCAGATCCCAACATGTAATTACTTCTAAATTTTTATTTTAGTTTATCCCCAGTGTATCTGAAGTATATGTTTCCTCTAAATATGCAGGCTGACAGCATACAGCAATTCTTTGTAAATTATAGATCCTCTGTTGTCTTGTCTGATATCGCCCTCAGGCATGGCACACGCATTTCCTTATCTTTGCTTACTTCCATTTGAGTGATTGTTAAATCTCCTTCTCAGATCTGAAGTTTAAAATAAGGGGATACCACAAGCTGTGTATGCTGAAAAGAAGTCATTCGTCCACTGTGGCTCTGTTGGACTGAGGTGGGGACTTCTTCCTCCAGCTGCTGTCTACTGCTCCCCCAGAAGAAGAGCATGACAGTCAAAGCACATGCATTCTTGTACCCTAGTTCTATGTGTCTGTGCACCAACCTAAGAAGACTACACATGCATCAGGTGCTAAGTCACTACTACTTCCCACCCCTCTTCAGGTACCCCACTCTCATCATGGAGGGGGAATTCATGAGTGAATATAAAAAAATTACCAGTGGCAGAAAAATAATGTTACCTATAGCAACAGCAAAATATTTCTAACAGAGAGATGTTGTTTTCTAGTAGGCAAAGTTTTTTTAACCACGTAGTTAACAATAACGCCGGCTTGGGAAGTTATTCGTCCTATTTTAGAATAATCTTCTTTACTTTTGATTCAATCAAGACTAAATCACTTTGTTTTATTTTTAACCTAGGTATCCCCTTCCACATTCAGAAGGTAGGTCATCTACTCTTATAAGAAGGAAATGGGATAGCAAAGGTTTCTCTTTTTCTGAGTCTTTTTTAGTGACTATTTTAGTGGGAAACTAGAAGAGCAACTATTCCAGGAGATGCCTGTTCTGCTAGTGCATGCATGTATTCCACGTCTTTTTCCAAGAATTTGTTCACAACAAAACATTGAAAACCAACCACTTTTCTGATACATAGAGAAAACAGCACACATATCTTTGATGCCCTAGAAATTTCAATCTTGGATTGGAGTCTTCACTTTGTAAACTAATCTCAGGAAAATTTGAATCTCTGAATTATTCATTTGTGCAAAGATAAATCTTCCTCCACTGAGTGTATATTTTAAAGTACAGGAATAACTCATGAAATTTTAGGCCTGCAAAGAGATGGTAGGGAGGGGAAGAATGAAGGAGAGCTAACCTTTGATGAAATGACTTTTGAAATGTGGTCTTCTATTGGAAGAAAGTTAAAAGCATCATGATTTAGTGTTGTGGCTGATTTTGCTTCAAAACTTTTTTTTTTCAGGGAATAGTTAATGCAGGAGCTCAAGATATAAAAATATAAAGCCTAAACTCTGTGGTTAAAAGGAGGTTGGCTATCCCAGACTCTGGTTCACAGAAAGTCTGTTCACAACTCTTCTCAAGCCCCAGGAACATACCCTGAATTAATCCTAGAGAGGTTTCTCCAAAATGCCCCAGAACTGCAGAGCATACTATGAACAACTGGATGTACTGGAAGGAAAATCAGGGTCCATCATTCATGGTTATAACTTTTTTAAAGCTATTTTTGCCTCTTCTTTAAGCTACATCAATTTCATAGAATTGCTGTTAATAAATAATAATTTTTAAATGACTCCATAGATTCGTATAAGCAAGTCACTTTATTCCAGTTCTCCAATGTGATCAGCGATTACACATTTATAGCTTTCATTCACAGTATTTCTTCTAAAGTTAATATAGGCATAGATAGAAAGTAACATAAGTTGCCTAGAATCACCAATTTGATTTGCGTCTTCCAATCAAAAATGTAAATTTCAAGGTAGGTATCAAATTACAAATTATTTTACTAAAATTTATTTGATCTTACATGTTATCAATCTAGAGTTGAAGAAAAATGATTAATAAGCATACTTTCAGTGGTGAGATTCAATGACATAAATGCATAATGTCTCCCAAAAGGCCATATTCCTATTTCATATTCTCTGGTAGTCACAAGTAAAAATTATGAACTGGGGTGGTAAAATCTAGAAATAGAATTGTCTCTTGTGCATGCTGTTAATAGGGTATGTAACAACATGGGTGGAAGTAATTTGGCATTGTATATCCTTTTCATCTTGGATTCCCTGCAGTATCATTTTAAAATTTTAAAGCTTCGTTTTATTTTTACTGTGCTTCTTAGAGAATACATAATAAGGTAAGAATTATATGTCTATTGTAACTTCATAAATGAGAAGGTAAAAGCTCATATATCACAGACACACATGGGAGGACTTCAGAGCTACTTCCAATAATAAAATGAAAAGCCTCATCAGAATTAAGATGTAATAGGATATAGATTTAGCACCTTAAAATATTAGATCACAATCTAATATTTTAGACAATCTGATGTGAATCCTTACATATCCATTCTCCAATTTACCAAGGTAATATAGCCTTCATTTTTAAGTGTACATATGGACAACCAGAATTGGTCTACATTTTCAAGTGATCTTTGCAAGTAGACATGACTAAGGAAAGCTAATAAGATTTAGTCAAGTGTACTGCAAGCATCCTCAAGAACTATCTTTAACATATTCATAATCTTTATTTTCATTGTGTAGGTGAACTAGCTTTTTTCTTCCTAATACATTTTTTTCTTTGTTGAGGAATAACTGACATATAACATTGTATTATATTAGTTTCAGGTGTCACAGTATAATTATTTATGCTTAAACTTAAAAGAAAGTTCATGAATAATCAGAAGATCCTTTAGCAGAGGGCTTGAACAACATTACAGACCATTAAGATCTAAGAGAATTAAGAGAACACTGCACCCAGCAACACTAGAATACACATTATCCAGAATACATATTACGCTCAAATAAATACGGAATATTTTCCAGGATACAGCAACAGTAAACCACAAACCAGGCTGTAACAAATTTAAGAAATCTTACCAAGTATCTTTTCAGACCACAATGGAATGAGATTAGTAAAACAGTTTCAACAATTCATAAATACTGGCAATTAAACAACACACTCTTGAACACTGAATAGGTCAAAAAAGAAACCATAAGGGAAATTAGAAAATACCTTGAGACAAATGAAGATGGAAAACACCATATCAAAACCTATGGTATACAACAATACCATTTCAAAAAGTGAAACTGTTAGCAGTAAGTATCTATGTTAGAAAAAAGATCTGAAATCAATGACCTAACTTACACCTCAAGGACCTAGAAAAGGAGAAAATACTACATGCAGAATTTTAGGAGGAATTATAAAGAAATTTATAAAGATTAGAGAAGAACTAAACAAAATAGTTAATAGAATAACAATAGAAAAACATCAATTAAGAGTTCTTTTTAAAAGATAAAACAAAATTGACAAATGTTAAAATGTCCATATTCCCCAAAGCAACCAACATATTCAATGTAGTCCCTACAAAAATTCAAATGGTGTTTTTTTGCAGAAATAGAAAAAAAATACTGAAATGCATATGGAATCTCCAAGATTCCTGAGTAGTCAAAACAATCTGAGAAAGAAAGAAAAATGAGAAAGAAAAATGAAGGCAGAGAATTCGTATTTCCACAAAACTACGGTAATGTCTGTGATCAAAAAGTTCCTTTACATAAAATTCTAATTCATATAAAAAATTAATTTATTGAATGAGCAAGAGATCCAAAATAATCCCAATACTCTTAGGCAGTCATCATTCTGTTAAGAATATATCAAAAAGTGAAACAAAAATGGGGAGGGTATGATTTTATCAACACAGTTTTTGTTTTGTTTTGGAGGGGAGATTATGCTGAAATAGACCACAGACAATAAATAGGCTACTTTAGCAATCATTAAAAAATTTGACAGTTAAATCCACAAAACAGATTGTAACTCTAAAGGTTTTTATCTAATAAAACCTATCTTTTGCTAAATCACTTGTCATCCTAATACAAAAAAACATGTTTCACAAATTTTTTTTTCAAAGTAATCATTTGGTAGCCTCTGGTGTTGATTAGGGAATTACTCATTATAAATTATTCATATAAATACTAGAATTCCATTGAGCTATTTTCCCCCAAATGATACCGTAATACCCAAGGGAACTTCCATACTGTTTTCCCTAGAGGCTGGATCAGTTAACATTCCCACCAACTGTTTATGAGGATTCTTTTTGTCCACACTCTAGGCAACACTTGATGTTTCTGGTCTCCTGATATGGGCCATTTTCAAGATTACGAGCTAGTATCCCATTTGATCTTATCCAATTTGTTTTTGCTTTTGTTTCTCTTGCCACTGCAGTTGAGTCCCCAAAAATATCACCGAAGCCAATACTGCAGAATGTGTTGCCTTCTTTTTCTCCTAGGTACTTTAAGCTGTCAGGTTTTAGATACAAGCATTCGATTTATTTTTAATTAATTTATGTGGATGGTGTGAGAGTGTGATTTAGTTTCATTCTTTCGCCTGTAGCTGTCCAATTTTTCAACACCATTTGTTGAATGAACTTTCCTTTTTCCATTGTATGTTCTTTGATCCCATGGCATAAATTAATTGTCCATATTAAGCTTGGCTTTATTGCTGGGCTCTCTATCCATTCTAGTGATCTTTGTGTTTATGTTTATTCCAATGCCATACTATTTTACTACAGCTTTGTAGTATAATCGAAGTGTGGGAGAGCAGAGTCTCCATTCTTCTTTTTTCGTCACAATTACTTTATTCAACATTTATTCCGGGTATTTTGTGATTCCACAAAAATTTCAGTAGTGTCTGCTTTTTTTCTTTGAAGAAAACACTTTAAACCAAAGCATTTTAAATGGTGATTTCAATAGCAGTCTCTGGGAATACGTTTCTTTGTTGAATCTAAAGTATTAATAAGTAAATAAAATAGCAGTGTCTGGGTAATGATTCCAAAGCTTTAGTAAGTAAATAAAAGAGAGCTTACTATAAAATAAATAGCCTTGGTTTAAATACTTTGCATGAAATAAAAAGTTCATAGTATCTTATTTTTTGGTACTCATATTTAGAGTAAGTCCTCTTACTGAGTTACCACCTAATTGAGTCTTAGCCAGGAAGATATGAGTAAAACAATGTCATAATCCGCTAATAAATACGAAAGTCAATACCAAATTATGGCATATGTTAACATTTCAGTAATTTAGGATTTAATTCATCAAATATTGGTTTTTAGTATTTATAACACAAATTATACAAGAGTGAAAAGAAAATTACAAAGATTATTGTGATCTAAAATCAATTGTAGCAATAAAGTACAAATCCCAACCCCAATGCAGTTAAAACTTTACTCTAAATTTACAGTAAGAAACACAGTGGCCCATTATTTAAAATGCCAAAAATACCTTTAAAAATCTCTAATATAATTTGACTGGATGAGTCACTTTCTGCAGATTTAATATCTTCAAAAGTATAGTCTCTTCACTAAAGTGAGCTCTAGGAGAAAGAGAGACATTTCTATTGTAAGATAGAAGCTCTATGTGTGTCACAGCAATTACCAGGGGGAGTGTCCGATGCTCAAGGGGAATGACAGACTAGAAGAAAATGCAAAATTCAAGCACAGATGAAATGATGGCAAAGAAAGAACCACCACGGTGTTTAATGAACAATGCTGCAACTATTCATTACGCCTCTTCTCCAGCTGATCATTAAGCTTTCAGCACTGTTTATGCAACAGAAAAGGAAATGTTGACTCAAGATTTCATACACTTACTATTCACACAAAGAAGAAACCATGAAGAGTATAATCTGCAATTACAGTACCTGCTGAAACTGGATCGCTGTCATTGAACCTGGTTATTAGTTGTTGTAAGTGCTGTCAAATGCACTACAACTTCTGAATTTGGGATCTGCCTGGAATGATCATTTAAGATAGAAACTTGGAAGCTCTTGAAAATTAAAAATAAATAAAATTGGTTAATAATTTAATTCAAATAAGAGATTCTAAATAGTGGTTTTAAATCTCTAAGATCTAATGGTAAAAGGAACCATTCTTTTTCTTTCACAATTTAGAGGACTTTAAAAAGTCAAATTAGTTATCACTACTTTAAACCATCTATTCCATGCTTTATAGAATAATGTTATTCAGTTTTATTGCATGGTGAGTATAATTCATCTATGCAATCTGATTTCTAAGAGTGTCTTGGCATATAGGGATCATAAAAATGCACTGAATAAATGAACCTAATTATGAGCTTACATGCACTAAACTGCTGGTAGTATATACTCTGACCCTGCTTTATAAAGTACGACTCTTTGCAAACTAACACTGAGAATTTAGTGGCAACTCTAAGTATATGTCACATAGAGAATGTTAGAAATAACTGCCCGTAGAGCATTGAGAGAGGAGACTGAATTATTAAATTAAATGAATCTATGTTAAAGAGCTGTTGTGAGGATTAAATGTGATCAAATAAAACCGTGGATCTGGAATCTTCTAGTATGAAGCTTGACTTGGTGGTGTAGCAGACACCATTGTAAAAGTTTATAATCATCCTTCTTAGAGCATTAATTCTCTTTCATTAGGTTTTGAGTCCTAATAAAGGAACAGAAAGACCGTGACACTTTAGGTGGTTACTAGAAGCAATCAAACACCAGCTACTTTTAAAAACAACACTGAAAAAATAACTGGAGCTATCTCAATGAGATCCATTTTGAGAAATGATTAATGTTGTCTTGCATTGTTTTTTTCTAAAGGTAACTGAAATACTGAAGAAAGATCATATGACGTGTAATCTTTGGAGCACACTCAAAGGGATGAAACATGAATAAGTATCACCTTGGAGCTAATTCAACACAATATATTGTTCCAAATTAACATTAATTTTGAGAGTTCAGTAATGGATTTTGTAGAATCATTTATTACCTGTGTCAATCTGTAGTTTACATATCTTTTCCTGAATAATTAGTTTAGGTGCTCTCAAAGAGATATGTATGCCGTGGCAAAGGACCACAAGGAACTATCAGGATGGGTTGTGGGTACCTTGGTGGTGGGTGGGGTGTAATAACAACATTTGAAAGATAGCCTTTACCTCTAAAACACAAATAGTGATGTAAAAAAAAATTAACTCATTAAAAAAAAAACAGATATAAAGGCTTCCTTTATAGTGGTTAACTTTCTTGAAGAATGAAAGGCAAAATTTTACCTTTTAGAGCTAAGTACAGATTAGGCTCACCTCTCCCTTTCGAGAACCAGTATCTCTGAAAATTGTACCTCCCGGTCTAAGATTAATGGATAATTAAATCCTGTTGGGAAGTGGTGAGCAAGTGGGGTTTTGTTACTGTAGTCTGTTTTGTCTAGGTTTTGAGACTCTAGGTAATGAAAAGCATAGAAGGCGTAGTAATGCAAGAGAGGGGAGAGTCAGTGATAAATTCAAAAGTGGGAAGAGAGAAGTCGCAAAAAACTGAACACTGATCCTTAGAACAGTCTCCAAGAAGATACTTTTTTACTATTTCAGGATTAGTTTGCTCAATTTTCTTATCAAGTTATTGGGTAGAGTAGAAAAAGGGATAGAGAACCAGCATAGTATTCCTGCTTCGTGTTTATATCACTTGAGGGCAACAGACAAAATGCTTGCTAAGTTGTGAGTTTTAAAACAGTATTAAATTACTTGCAATGTATTTTCCACAGGTGTTTCTTTTAAATAGTTTATTTTAATATCTCTTGACTAAAATCAATAATGAGTTTTTTTTAAGATTCTAATGTCGATCTCAACTGTGGTTTTGCTTTAGAATTACATGAGAAACGTCTAGAACTACCTGAGAAGGGAATGTGAGGTTGGACATTTAAATCAACATCCCTGCTGGTAAGAACTGGCACTGGGACTTTTTGAAGAGTTTTCCAAGTGTTGTTCACATGCAGTTAGGGTTATGAACAAATGCCCTAGATTCTATTAAATGGTTGGCATTATGTAATTTGTTACTTCCTTTAAATATAACTGAAAATCTGTTCAACAAAGAGGTTAAGCAAAACTAAAAAATAATACTTTGGCTCATTATGAGGTCAATATTTTAAAGATTTAAATATGTATTTGTTTGAGTCTAAGGTGATTTACTTGCAAATATTCATTGATTTGGAGACAATAATGTATCTAAGTATAAATACCAGTTTATCATTATTTTGATAAATATATATGACATTTACTGATTCTTAGGAAAATACTGCCCATGTTAGCAGTAGCATTATTCTTCCTAAAAATTATTCCTAATGATGTTTATTTTTCATTGTTTGATTCATGAATTTATCCCTAGCACAAATATTGAGTACCCATTATATGCCACCAATTTCTCTAGAGGCTTAGGATACAGCAGGAAACAAAGATGAAATCTGTGCCTTCATGGCACTAACACTATACTGGAGAGGTAAAAATTAAGTTAATTATAGCTAAATAACTGAATAATAATTAAAATCCAAAACACAGACAACATCAAATGATGGTGAATATTTGGAGCAACAAGAACTCTCATTTGTTGCTGATGAGAACACAAAACAGAATAGTCATTTTGAAAAGCACTTTGGCAGCTTATTGCAAAATTAAACATACTCGTATATATAATGCAATAATCATTCTTCTTAGTATTTACACTAGTTGAAAACTTATGTCCATACAAAAATCTACACACAAATGTTTAGCAGCTTTATTCATAATTGAACTTGACCCCAAATGGGAAGCAACTAAGACATCTAAATAGATCAGATGCAATAGTATATTTAAATAATATAGTTCAGTGTTAAAAACAAATGAGTCATCAAACATGAAAAGGCACAGAGGGAAATTAAAAATATATTAGTAACTGATGGAAGGCAATCTGAAAGGGATACACACACACACATACACAAACAATCATTATACCTAGATGACATTCTGAAAAAGCCAAAATTACAAAGACAATAAAAAGATCAGTGGATACCAGGTTTTGGAGGAATGGGGGAAGAACTACTAGATGAAGCACACGAAAATTTTAAGGCACTGCAACTATGGTTTAATGGCAGAACATGACATCATGGATTCATTAGTACTGTACAACACAAAAAGTAAATGTTAATACAAACTAATAATACTCTATCGCTAATGGTTCATCAGTTGTAACAAATGCATAATATTAATGAAAGACGTGAATTAAAGAAAATACAGAATTGAAAGGAAATCTTAGGGGAACACACTACTTTCTCCTCACTTTTTCTGTAAACCTACAACTTCTCTGAAACATAAATTCTATTAATTTAAATAAATAAATAATGACCAAATAAAAACACAGTCAGGTAATTATTGTTTGTTATATCCCTAAACATATATTACTTTATTCCTTGTTAATTAATAACAACTCAAGTAGCTCATTTGTAGCCTATTAAGCTGATGACAAGATAATTAATATTCACTTTCAATAGGAGGAATGAATCATCACTACAAGGGTATATTCATTTTAAAGGAAAACTTGACCCACCTTTAAGTTCTAGCAGATGGAGATTTAGACTACGTCATTCTGCTTGATGTGAAAAATGAAAATTAAAACATATAAGGTATCAAGAATTCAGTTTCTGGAAACAAGAAAAAAGAGAAAGAAACAATTTGGCACTGGTTTCTAAGCACTTCTAGACTGGTTCTAGAGCATGTGGTTTCCCTCAATTCCCTTGTAAATGGTCACGTTTATCACATACCTAATGAAAAGAATAGCAAATAACCCCAAAATCACCTAATACTTTATTTTTATCTTTGCCTAGGAGTAAGAATAATAATCCAATCATCAATTATGATTGCTTTGTTTGATTTTATTTTTAAATCACTACATTACAATATCATTGCCACAAGCCATGCTGTAAAATCTAAAGCACATCAAGCCCTTTGTGTACTTTATCTGATTAAGTCCTCACATTCTCTCTGCCAGGTAAATATTTTCTATCTCATTTATACTTTTACTGAGATCCAAGGCAGTTACAACCTTGCCCAAGGCCACATGACTAACAAGTGGCAGTCAATTTATATTTAAAGATAAAACTGAAAGCTTGTATAACTTTGGGTACTCCATCTCTCTGATAGCTTCGCTCAAAAGTCAGCTCTGTTTGCTTTTTTATAATTTAATTTGATAACAGAATTGAAGATAAAGGACTAACAAATAGGCATACTAACACAAAAGATCTAGAATCAAGCTTATTAAACAAAAAAAGGTGAGCATTTCTTTTATATACAGACTTGTGTTGGTAAATCTCTTAGAGCTGCTAAAATTAATAGAATCCTTAAGTAAAAATCCATTTTACTTTATAGAAAGTTCTCAATTATTAGAGGCCAATACTCTACAACATATAAAAACTAACTTGATAATCTCTCCTCTACAGTACCATGATGACCCTTTCTTCTACAGATTTTTTTGAAGTAGTCATAAGATGAGGGAAAAATGGCATTTGCATCCCAATCTTACTGCTGTTTATGCAATGGTGGATTTTCCCTGTAGCTTAATATGGTCTTTCAGCAGATACTTCTCCTAGTGTCATTGTAATTTTGGCCTCTTCACCTTTCAGGGGAGAGCTACACAAAAGAATCATCACTTCTCCCTGATGTTTAATCAGAGCTCAGCATGCTAAGGTCCTTTTATGAAAGCTCCCTGGCAGGAAATCAAAGCCCTTTCTTCAAAAACAATAAAACATGAAACAGAAGGATGCATCTGTCAATCAAGATAGATTTCGCTTTAAAAAAGGAAAAAAAAACCTTAAAGAATAAAAAGCTTTCACACTAATTAATATCCATTAACACTCCCACCAGTTTAAAGGCTTGAGTAAAGTCAAGAATTATCCAGCTAATTCAAATCCTGAAGGTGGTTTTGCATCACTCATCTGGATTGACAAGAGAAAGTACTTCCCTAAAAGAGCTAGGAATAATTAATTCTAATTGCACTTCATATTTGCAAGCACAACCTCAGAATGTCAGACCTCACAAATTTCCTTAGAGTATGACATTGCAATCAATTATTCAAAATCAGCTCTAATTCCCTACACATCTATTGCTTACCCACATAACACCATGCACTATAGAAGGTTTTGGAAACAAAGAAATGCTTAACTCATTCACCTTTGAATAGTGTACAGTCAACTGGAATTCTTTCCAATGGTTTTCCCACAAACTATATCCCTTTATATATGCTAAAGACAATCAGACTGCACCAAAGTCTCCTTGTATCTTTTCCTGAATGCCCTCTATATCATTCCTCCCAAGTGGTTATTACACATATTTCTCAAGATAGGTCATTATATCATTGCCAGCTCTTTAATAATTTTTATCTTTGCCAATATAACTGTACTTTTTTAAAGATTTATTTATTTATGCATACAAGCTGGGGTACAGGCCAGAGGCATGGGGCTGCGAGAGGGTTCACCAGAGACAGAGTACGGAACTGAACAGGTAGACAGACGGAAATACACTGCTGAAGGGAGCTGGAGATGAGGCAGGAGAGGTCTGCCGCGCCATGTGGGAATCTCCCCTGCCAGGTGTCGAGCTCGTATCACCGCTGCCAACAGCTCCACAGCGTAGCACTTAACCGCAGTGCCACCAGGGAAGCCCCTGTCAATATAATTGTTGATAACAACTATATGTAATTTTTAGAGGAAGCTCTGTGAGGCCTGCAGGACAATGGGGAAGAAATCTTACAGTATTCAAATGATGAATTTCTCTAAACAGCTATGAATCAAATACACAGAACACGGGATTAAAAGGACATTTAACACGGTATCATCAATTTGGTATTTCTCCCTTTTTAGGCCCTTATTTTCTCTTTCACCTGTAAATATGTAGTATGTAAATGTCACATTTATCTCTCCTCCCTCACCCCCAACACACATACAGGAGTTACAGAATAATAACTAGTAAATAGATAATGCATTCAATTAAAGAACTTTATATGGCATTTCATTATCTTCCTTCAGTAACAGACCGTCTTTCATTCCAATAATATCAAGCAAACCAAGAGGAAATGAACACACTAGAAAAAAAGTTCTAATACCCTGACTAAAATTTTACCTTTGAACGTTAATTAGAAGCTTAAATAATACTAGGGTGATGGAAAATCTGTACTCCTGAACTGCACATATCAACAGCATCTTAACCATAACTGAACCAGGGTGTTCCTGGGTTCCCATCAGTCCAAATATGCTCAATGACATAGATCATACTTACAAGAAATCTGAAAAATTCTACAAGGGAAATTGCTAAAATATTCTGTGACCTGGGGAAAACCACAATCAGCTCCCCTAAAGCAAAGGCAGGAAAAACTCACTCTGGAAAATGTTCTCTATCAGAACAACTTTGGAGTTCAAACAATTATCTTTCTAAATTCTTCTACTATAGGAATTTTTGTGAAATCACAGTAAAGTAAATATGATAAAATGACTGAGATATGACAAGAATGTATTACAGGGGCATAGTTTTGTTAACTTAATGCAGACATCACTTCCTTTACATTATGAATCAGAGATGCTACCGATTTCTATACTAGTGCTAGCTTATCCAGACAAGCCATGGGAAAGTACTTTGCTTCCTATACTCAATCCACCAATAACTTTGAATGACAATCTGACCCAAAGATAGCCCCTATTATTTATCTTCACTAATCCTACTGGGGTCTATTCTCAACAGGGCTCCTGATTACCTGAATGCACCATGCCCACTCTGTTCCTTCAGCATTCATCCAGCAAACATTTAATGAGTACCTACTTCTTCTTAGTGCTGGGGACTTACAATGAGATTGCCAGTCAAAGGGCACACAGGCAGCCTATTCCAAAGTTCACTCATCCCATAAATATTTCCCCAGACTTGGCTACCAGGGCCTATGCTAACAAGTTGAGTGGAAGAAAGAACAAAGTAGGTGTCTAAATATGCAAACCTAATGCAGTACAATGAAGGCAACACCACAGTGTGAGAAAAATATTACATGGCACAGAGAAGCAACGAGAAGGAGACATGGAAGGCTTAAAAGAAGTAACATACTATGAGAGTGTAGGGTGTTTTCAGATCAAAGGCACCCCAGTTATAGGAGAAAAAAGATGCCCAGTGTCTTTTGG
Source organism: Scalopus aquaticus (assembly GCA_004024925.1). Taxonomy (NCBI): domain Eukaryota; kingdom Metazoa; phylum Chordata; class Mammalia; order Eulipotyphla; family Talpidae; genus Scalopus; species Scalopus aquaticus. Next base: position 103,459 of record PVIJ01002261.1, read on the forward strand.
GAATGTGGGAAAACAGGAAATGAGGCAGTAGGTGCAATTTGAAAGGCAGGCTGGGGTGAGTATACGAAGGTCTACCCCATAAGAAATGCTAAATTTTTGATCAAGGAAGTAAAAGGTTTGAACAAAAACAGGTGACAGAATCAGAAGTATAATTTAAAATGATTATTTCAAAGAGAAATATACTATATTAGACATTCAGACAAAGCCACACATTTAAGACAAAACCACACATTTAAGAATATTAAAACTTCATGTCATTTCCTAGTAAAACGGTAGTTTCCAAAATGACTACAGGTATTAGAAAACTTAAATAAGTCAGTAACCACTGACAACATTTTCCAGGCTTTTAATTTTTAGAAATCGTGTGTTATACGATGTCAAATATTTGCAAATGGGAAAATGTATAATATACCAACTGACTATACTAGATTTTTTTCCTGGACTGCTGATGTTCACACAGGCTGCTTCTGTCTTCTTCCAACACTGCTCCTCAGACTGAATTCTGTCCTGGGGCCTCTAGATATTCACATGAGTCTCATTTTTTCCTAATTACTTCACTTGCCTTGGTTCTGGTGTCCTAAAGTCTCCCCAATAGTCAACACCTCAACTTCCCTCAAAATTTTTTTTTTAGATTGGGGGGAAGGAGTGGGTCATTTGCCAAATTCATGCTGTTATATAAATTGATACTTCATAAGAATTCCACCTTATCTGTAATATACACACATACACACAATATTATTTCCCCAACTACATTACAAATTATTGGAAGCAATGATGATGATGAGGGTGATGATGACGAACAAAGACTCTTTCAACAACGTTATGTATGAATTCTTCCCCCCATGTATGAATTCTTAATATGTGCTACACACCTCACAAGTTACTATCAACCCTGATGTGCCTTCAAACTAAGTATTAGCATTCTGGTTCACAGGTTAGAGAAACTAAGAGAGGTTGAAGAAACAGATCCAGAGTTAATGCCTGGTTTTGAGGGAAATGTCCATTTAATTTTCAAAGCTCCTACATGCTTACCTCCTCCACTGACTTAGTGCTTATTTCAGTCCTGTGATCCACATCAGTTTAGCAAATGCTGTGCCTCTTTCAATGAAGTTCTAGGTCAACTTTTATTCATACAAACTCTGAGCTGACCTTAACAGGTATTCAATAGAATGAAGTATATTTTACATTTACTGTCCCAGAATAGGAAGCCTAAGTGGAATGACTGAATCAAAACAGAAAAAAAAATTAAGTTATGCTGTAATAATAGTTAATGGGGTAAAATAAATAAAAAAGCAACAGGCTGTTAGGTACCAGATGCTTCCAAAAATTTCTTGACAGGAAAATGCGATGATTCCATTTACTGTTCTTGGTCAGTTATATGCTTATATAAGAAACAGGCATGAGCAAAGTCAAGGAAACCATTTGCAACATGTCAAATACAAGGAAAATATTAATGATGCGCCATTAGTAAAATAAAAGACTATAACTCCCTACCAGCAAGTCCTTACTGCCTTACGCACCTTCCTTTTACTGAATTTTAAGTGATTTTCCAATTACCTCATTGGAAGAAAAGATACATGCCATAGATACAAGTAAAATATTCATTAAAATAGTTTATCTTGGGGGCCTCCCTGGTGGCGCAGCAGTTGAGCGCTGCGCTGTGGAGCTGTAGGCAGCACGCGATGCGAGTTCAACGCCCGACCAGGGAGAATCCCACATGGTGCAGCAGACCTCTCCTGCCTCGCCCGCTGCTCCCCTCAGCAGTGTATTTCTGATCTGCCTGTTCTGCTCCCCACTCTGTCTCTGGTGGACCCTCTCGCCACCCCATGCCTCTGGCCTGTACCCCAGCTTGTATGTATAAATAAATAAATCTTAAAAAAAAATGGTTTATCTTGGGCCTCACTGGTGACGCAATGGGTTAAGCGCAGCACTATGAAGCTATCCAGAGCCACTGCAGCACGAGTTCAATACCAAGCCAGGGAGATTCCTACATGGCACAGCAGACCTCTCCTGCCTCACCCACTGCTCCCCTCAGCAGTGTACTTCAGTTGATTTGCATGTTCTGCTCCCCACTCAGTCTCTGGTAAATCCTCTCACCACCCCACACGTCTGGCCTACACCCAAGCTTGTGTGCATAAATAATCTTTAAAAAAAATAAAATGGTTTATATGTATGCCTCATTACTAACAGCTCAGAACATATGAAATACCCTTTACAAAAAGAAAAAAATCCAGAAAGCAGAGTAAAAGGTGAAAAAAGGTCTGGCACTTCTTTTGTATGAAACTGAAAGTAGATGATTAAGTGCTTTACCTGAGAATCCCAAAATACTGGCACAAATTTACGCTTGCATTTTATTCTGTCCATATACTAGGGGAAAAACCATTACTGAATTAATGTCTGAGTCAGAAGACTGAAGCTCTTTAAGTCAATCTATCAGGAAACCCTAGCCCTTGACATATGGAAGAACATTCCAAATACAACAAACAGATGAGCTAGCTTAAATCCTTTCTGTAATAAGATGGGGTAATAAATACATAAATAAATAGCACGTGTATGAATGAATCTACTTAGCGGAGATAGCACTTTTACACAACCACTTTCTAAATATTCCAAATGATGTTCAAAGTACATCTGAGTATGATAGAATGATTCCTGTTCCACTCAGACCGCACCTTCATTTTGTTTTCTTAGAATATGCATTTGGATATCAAAGATAATGGAAGCACCTTCCTCTGGGAGTTATTTTTCAATGCTTTCAGTCTCCTCCCTGCCAAAGGACAACTTGGAGGGGGTTTAGGGGAAAGGACGTTTTTTAAAATCAAGTGTGATGCTAACAATGAAATCAAAGACAGCATTTATTTGGTATATAATTAACCAGTTGCATGCATAATATGAATCAATATTTCAAGTACTTGACTTTTTTTTTTAAACTTTTTTTTTTTAACGATTTATTTATTGATACATACAAGATGGGGTACAGGCCAGAGGCGTGGGGCGGCGAGAGGGTTCACCAGAGACAGAGCGGGGAGCAGAACAGGCTGATCAGAAATACACTGCTGAGGGGAGCAGCGGGTGAGGCAGGAGAGGTCTGCAGCACCATGTGGGATTCTCCCGGGCTGGGTGTCGAACTCGCATCGGCGCGCTGCCGACAGCTCCACAGCGCAGCGCTCAAACGCTGCGCCACCGGGGAGGCCCCAAGTACTTGACTTTTGAAATCTAAAAATCACCTCCTCGATAGTTATATTTGATATTATCATAATCCTGATTTCAGGTTTTACCCAGTCTACTCTGAAGATAATTTATACAAAAAACTTATCTTATTTTGAAGGTGGCAAGAATGTCATCATTCACTCATTCATTCATCCGTCAGTCCATTTTCCTATCCACGCATTTATACATTTAGTCCAGCCAAGTGACACAAAGTTAGAGATAATACTTTGTATAAGTCTCATGTATGAGTTGGAGAGAAAAGGCAGATGAAACATGTTTGTCTATAATTCTAATCAAAAGAGAAGGTTATTAGGCACTATGAGAAGTGTGAATTGTTTGGGGAGATCAGACGAAGTAAAGATGAATTCCAAGTAAGAGTCTTACTTAAAGTAAGACTCTTTACAGAAAGTAGTATCTGAATTGGTTCTTTAATAAGTTAAATGATTTAAGCACTCTTAATAATTTAATTTTAATTTTAATCTAACCCAACTAAAATCAGGCAACATATAATCAAGGTTCTCCATTAATCCAGAAATGTGTTTATAATCTTTCGCAAGTTATTAAGAGTTTAATCTAGGATGCTACCTAATTCAGGGAACATTATAGTCTAGAAATGTAAGCCGTACAATTGGACAGAACTGAGCCAAAGTCATAATTCTTTCCCTTAATATCCATCTGAACCTTGGCCTATTTCCTAACTTCATTGTATTCCCATTCCATTATCAGTTACATAAAGATAATAATAGTGTCAACTTGGTTGGGTTTGTGTATGGGTGTGAGAGTGTGTGTGTGTGAGAGAGAGAGAGAGAGAGAATTAAGTTTTAGAATTAGATAGAGCCCCTAGAATGCTGAATAACATAAGTAAGGGTAAACGGCTATTTCATCTACTATAGGCTAGGCTGGTAAAGAATAAACTAAAACTGCAATGTGCAATATGGTAGCCAGTAGCCATATGTGATTAATGATTAATTGGAAAGTGACTAATCCAAACTGAGATATGCTAGTAAGGATTACACACCAGATCCTGAATTTTTAACACAAGAAGAATGCAAAATATTTCACTGATTTTGCATTGATTATATGTTGCAATATTTTAGACGATTGTTAAAATAGACATGTTAAAATTAATCACTTTTATTCTAAGATAACTACTATAAAACTTCAAATCAGGTGTGTAACTCACAATACAATTCCGTTGGGCAATGCTAAACTAGAGGGAATCCCTCATCTCAATGGAGAGACAAGGGCTGTCCTGTGAAAAGAAAAATAAGCATTTCTAGAATTTCAAAGCTCCTTTGATGTCCCAGTGTCCTAATGACAAGGTAATTGCCACACTTCTTTCCAATCCCCTGGGCAGGTAGAAGGAATAATGTACTATCCTAGGAGAGGCTCTCAGGAATCTCACCAAGGTGCCAGATAAATCCCAGCTATTATTAGGATAGGAGCATCCCAGCAGGTAGCTAACTCAGTAGTCCCTCCTGACTCATTTACTGGTGTGATAAACCAACACTCCATTTTCAACAGTGTCAAGTAGCTCCTTATTACTCACTGATTCAAAAAATGTCCATACCTGAGCACCAAAGATTTTTCTCAAACAATATTTGATGCTGTTTGTTTTGGGTGACAGATGAAATTAAGAAGTATCTACAGGTTGATTGAACTATGGACTTCAAGAATACTTAAGAAATAAATTTCTAACTTCGAAACACCCATTTCATTTCCGTTTTGGTCATCTAAAAGAAGTATGTGTTTTTCTGCAATTTTGTGATGGTGCAGAATCCAGCTTTTCCAAGTCAGCTGACCAGTCATGAGCTGAGAAAAGGATTATGTATTCAGTACTGAGCATCAGGCACAGTCTAACCTAAAATGAGCTGGTCTACAAATAAGGAAAGCAAAGATGTCCAGTCTGATTAATGCTTAAAATATGAAAGTGATCTTTTTATGAGGGAGTAGTATAGTTCATATCCCAGTATTGCCACAAAAAAAATCATAAAATTTAATGTCTAATTTCCAAAGAGAATAGTCCATTAATGAAGAGGAAACTGCTTTAATAAATTACAAATTATCCCAGTATAAAATATTTGCCCAAGTGATCTTAAAGCCTAGGGCCTTCATAGGATACTACCATAATGAATCATAACAAAAATAGCAGCTGGTGCTTGTGTTCCTAGCTTAAAAGTACTTCAGATCTAATTTGAATCACCAGATAACCTATAAATTATATAAGGGAGGCACTGTTTCCCAATTTCATGAAGCCAAGAATTTCTACTTAATAACCAAAGCAAGAATCAAAATTCAAGTCTTTTGAAAGCAAACTACATACTCTATGAAACCCACATCAGTGTCAAGAACATAATAGATTTGGAAGACCTGTGAATTTTATTTTAAAAATTCAAAAAGAACATGTGGGAAAGGTCCTTGGAGTTGAAATGCTGAATATGATGGTGAAATTGCCTGAACAGTTGCATGAAAAGAGGAAAGGGACATTATTTCTTCAGTACTTTGTAATTTTATTTTTTTCACTACAAAGGTAATACCCGCTTGTTTCAGAAATAGAAACAAGATGATCTGAATACCTATAAATTTACAAACCAGAGAAAAATCACCACTTAGATGTGAATAACTATTAGTTCCTATACAGCAGAACCTTTGACATGGGAGACAATTATCACAGATGCCACCTTCGAGAGTCTGTATAACTGTACCAGTCAGTACCTGTGCTACAGCCATTCTGGATCTATGCAATGTTTCTCACGGGATCCAATCATCTCATAAGAATTTCAACCCCCTTTTTAAAAATCACAGTATACATTTTTTTTTATTTTTTTCAAAATACATTGCATTTTTAATTGTTATTACTATTTATGTATTTTCCATTATTGTGTATTCCCCGGAGGTTTCCCACCACCTATTCACCTGTGAACCTTCACAACACTCCTCTGTGCTCTTTTCTCCCCCATTTTGAGTCCTTATCCTCCCCCTCCCTTGCTAAATGTCTCTCTCTCTTATTTGGTTCCCCTATATTCCTGCTATAAGTGAAACCATTCAATATTCTTCTTTTTCTTTCTGGCTTATTTCGCTGAGCATGATCCCTTCTAGCTCCATCCATGTTGCTGAGAATTGCATGTGTTTATCTTTTTTGATTGCTGAATAGTATTCCATTGTGTATATGTACCAAATCTTCTTGATCTAGTCATCTATTTTTGGGCATCTGGGTTATTTCCATGTCTCAGCTATTGTGAACAGTGCTGCGATAAACATGGGAGTACATGTATCCTTTTGGATTGATGTTTTTTGTGTCCTTTGAGTAGATTCCTAAAAGTGGTATTGGGTCATATGGAAGCTCCATTTTCAGCAGTTTGAGGAACCACCATACAGCTTTCCACAGTGGTTGGACCGGTTCACATTCTCACCAGCAGAGTAGAAAAGTTTGCTTTTCTCCACATCCTCACCAGCATTTGTTGCTGCCTGTTTTTTTAATGTGCGCCATCTTACTGGCCTGAGGTGCTATCTCATTGTGGTTTTGATTTGCAATTCCCTGATTATAAGTGATGTTGAACATTTTTTATATACCTGTTGGCCATTTGCTTTTCTTCTTTGGAGAAGTGTCTTTTTATCTCTTCTGCTCATTTTTGGACTGGATTGTTGACTCTGTTTTTGTTGAGTTGTGTGAATTCCTTGTAGATTTTTGATATCAGTCCTTTATCGGCTGTATTGTCTGCAAAGATTTTCTCACAGTTACTAAGGTGTCTGTTTCTTTTGGGACAGAAGCTTTTTAGTTTGATGTAATCCCAGCTGTTTACCTTTTCCTTCACTTTGGGGGTGTGTCTTTAAAGATTTTGCTGAGATGCATGTAGTGTAGAGTTTTGCCTATATTTTCTTCTAAAATTTTATGGTTTCAGGTTTTACATCCAGGTCTTTTATCCATTTTGAGTTGTTTTTTTGAAAATTACAGTATATTTTTAAAATTATATAGAGAACACTTCAATTTTTTCTATATTCATAGTTTTCACTGGAGTCAAAGTGTAGTCTCCCTTGTGGAAAAGTAAGATGAGAAACATAGTGGCCTTGTTTGCTTATCATGCATTCCACAGGGATGCACTGACCATCTTCTGTCTCAGAAGTGCTGAGTAAGTGCTAGGTGAGAGATTGTAGAAAAGGCCAGCCACGGTTCTCCCCTTAATATCTTAAAATCCAGTAATAGCACTTGGTTCTGCATGAAGACGCTGGCCAATGGGCTCATTATTCCAAAGTGATGAGGAAGACAACTGCAGATTTCATTGCTTTGTTATTTGAAGCTCCATTATAGCTTCTACTAAATAACCTTTCTTGAGTAAGTCCTTGGTTATTCTGTCAATGTACCTTGAATAAATTCATCCATAAAACTGATTAAAGGTGGTGCCAGTCTCTTCACTGCTTTATATATATTATCTGACTTTTCCTCCCAATGACCTCATTAAGTAGTGTCTACAAGCACCTCCATATTAAAGATTTGGAAATTAAGACTTGGAAACATTAATTAGCTTGACTAAGTTTACAGATTTATCTGACTCCAACAGTCAGGCTCTTAACACCACACTCTATTGCCTTTAAAATAATGACCAGGGAAAGATAGTCACAATATATCAAGTAAAATAAGCTCAGTCTAGAAGGTTCTGGGTGATCTGATCACTGACAACCTTGTATCTTGTTATCCCAGTTTCCTCCATGCTTCAGTTCTGGGATTCTTTCAGACAGATACAAGAATAAGCCCAGCTCTTTTCCCACAAGAAGGCCTCTCACCTGTTCTCATCCCCACCTGCAATATTCTCCTAATTCTCAGCATGACCATGGATTTCAACCTAATGACTCACCATAAATGTCACTTATCAAAAAGGAGTGCCCTGGCCATCCATCCATCTATTCTATTCTCTGTGATAGCACTCTCCATCCCCTCTCCCCTTTAAAATATGAATTAAATAGATTTTAGACCAGTCAGTAAAAACAATATTCTATATGTAACAACAAAATTTAAAACACATGAGTGCAACCAAAAACACTCACATACACACATGAAAATCATCTAAAGCCTGGAATAAAAGACAAAAAGCAAGAGAAAAATTCAGAAAAGGGAAAGAAATAAAAGTAACTTGAAAGCACTATTCTGAGATTTCAACAAAGATTTTTTTGGAGATTTTCTATCTTTCTGCTTGCCTGCACTAGCTAATCTAATTAACATGTATTACTCTCAGTACATTTCAAAAGCATAATGCTAACTAAAATAAGCAGTAACAATCTCCTTTTTTTTTTCTTTTTTTGCAAGAAAGCATTTTTTACTAGAGCAGATGCTGTTCTTGCTTAGGTTCCCTCTATATTATATATCCAAAGTCATGACAAGTAATTCAGGGATTACTTTTGTTGCTTTTGTCATTTATAGAATATTAACGGGGAGCATGGGAGAGCTGGAAATTGACAGAATGGTTTTTACAAAAAAGGCAGTAACAAACAATTGAGAAGGAACTATACTACCTGATATTCTCATCAAAATAAATAAATAAAAGTAATTCCATGATAGGGCATGAAAGCACAGATAAACCAACACCTGAATCAAGAGCACCAAATGAGACTGTCTCACCCAACCTCCAACAAAACCGTACCTGTGTAGAGAGGACACTTCCATTGCCCTTGTGAGAGACATTCAGGCAAAGGCTGAGGAGCAGCAATGGCATCCTGAAAGACTGATACTGAGGAGTGGAAGGAGCAGCCTGAGCAGCTCTTGATGAAGTTGCCCAGCATTCCAGGACTGGCAGAGCAGCAAGCACTTTCCCTGGAAATCCCACTTTTTTATATTCAAAAAATAAATAAATAAAAAGGGAGAAAATAAAAAGGGGGCCTCCTGGTGGCACAACAGGTTAAGTCTCAGCCTGTGAAGCTGTCCGCAGACACTGCAGCACAGGTTCAATCCCCGGCCAGGGGTCTTCCCACATGGCACAACAGACCTCTCCTGCCTCGCCTCCTGCTCCTGTCAGCAGTGTACTTCAGCCGATCTGCCTGTTCTGTTCCACGCTTTGTCTCTGGTGAATCCTCTCCCTCCACACCTCTGGCCTACACCCCAGGTCTTGTATGCATAAATAAATACATCTTTTTAAAAAAGAAATAAAATGAAGGACACTTGCGCAGACACAAAAGGGCAGAGCTGTCCCCGAAAGGGACCGGTTTGCTAAGAGAGAGGTCTGCATAGCCACAGGCTGGCAGCCCTAGGAGGTGAGCTTCCTTGCTGTTTTGTCAAAGGAGAAGGTCAGTGAAGAGAAACCCCTGCATGGTCACAGGTGGGCAGAGGACTGCTGCTCTGCAAAATTAAAAGGCTGAAAAAGAGAAACACCTGCATAGGCATAGGCAGGCAGAAGGGCTGCTGCAAAAATCCCACTTTTAAAACTGTTATTCCCTCAAAAATAATTCTCTAGTTGGATAATTGGGATGATTTGCAATTTTTTGTTCAAATGCCAAAATATCATGAGGCTTTGCCGATACACACATGGCAAGGAGGCTCACAAAAGATGCATTGGCATAAATTAATCTGATGGGGAAAAGGGGGCTAACCCTTGCCTAAAAAAACTGGCAACCAAATAAAAAGGACTTTTTTAAAAAAATTCTGCTGGCACAAAATTTTTAGCCATTCAAAGGATAGATTTCACTCAGTAACTTGGCTTTACTTGAAAGAGAAAGTTTAGGGAAACTATGTAATGTATTTTAAGAAAGAGCTTATCAAAATAATCATGTTACCCAGTCCCCATTTCCCAGAGAACTGAGCTTGTGCATGGCATTCTTGGCAACACACAGCTAAGCTCAGCACCACCTGAACAGGCATACTGGTGATTTATATTTTGGTAGAATTTTCATCACTAAGCTTATTAAGAAATAAGGAAAATAGAGTATTTTGTGGCTTGCCATAGGTTATATCCAATATATGTTGTTTAATTTAGGTTATAAATTATATTTAAACCAAGTGTGTTTTCTTTGAACATTATCAACTACACAGAACTCCAAGTTACAAGGAAGGGCTCAGATGCAAATTATCACGGTGGAAGGGCTTTGGGATTTTGTGTCCTTTACTGAACACTTTTTGATTTTGAGGTGTTTTTTTAATTTGCCCTTTGCTGCAAAACAAAGTTGAAGAGGAGAAAAGGGACATTTTGCTTGGTGTCTGGCAGGTGGAAAAACAAGAATGGATTATGGAGTGGGGAAGAGTAAGTGGCTCATGGGTTATCACTTGCCACAGCCATCAAAAGCCCTTTTCGAGGATTTTGAGAGTGAAATTTGACCTTAAAAATGCTGATTGAGAAAACCCTTTGGGCAAAAAACTTTATTCACTTACTCAACTGAACAGCAGCTTAGATATTCTGTAAAACTCTAGAAAAGGGACTTTTCAGTGTGCAACATTGCAAAGACCATCCTAACAAAATAAATTTTAGAACAAAGGGAAAAACAGACACAATAGAACAATGCAGGGGGCATATAAAATTTCTTTCAAGAACAAAGAGAAAAAGATGTTCCCAAACATGGAACACAGAAGTATTATGTATGTTTTCTTTAAAGGTTTTATTATCTCTTTCCTATTTTGATTTGAAACTGTGTGCCTTTTCTTTAAACATTATTGCTTTCTAAGAAATTGAAATAGCTTTGTAGGCATAAACCTTGTCTTTATTCCTAGAGAGAGAAGCATCTGATTAGTGTCATGTGGATACTACTAACTTCTCCCTTCCTCACTACTCAAAGTGCCTTTTAAGACATTGCCAATAGGCCATTCTTTGTTACTCTGTAGTAACTTGTGTGCCAAGAACTGTTCACAGGTTTGCAGCCAAAATTGGATCAATGTGCAATAAGCATTTTTGCTACAAATGAATGCATATCCTGTGAGATGAAAGGCCAGGCTGAACAGCTCAAATGGAGCAAGTAAAATACCCTCCAGTCTCCGTGTATGGTAGAACCAGAGCTTTGTTCCCTGGATGCAAGAGACTAGGGCTTTGTGAGTATGTGTGGGATGAGTGATGGCAAGAGACCAACCATATCAAGCTGCAAACAAGTGAATGGTAACAAACAAGGGAGATGTGTGGATCTCTCAAAGCATTTCTTGAAGGCATGATCATGACTGCTTGTAATTATCTCTTACTTCTTTTGTGTTAAGTCTGTTAATCTTTTAAATTTCTCCTATCAAAAATTAAGAGAAGCATTCTTAAGTATTCATATTGGAAAACAACTGTGTCAATCATACCTAAATAGCCACAGCATCCCTTTTCCATCCCACTGTTCTGTAAATTGCTTAATCTCAGGGTAGACAGAGGCTTCAGAACAGTCTTCAAGAAACCAGACCCTCTTCATTTCACCCTTACCCTGGAAATGTGCTAGGGGATACCTGTTTACGGTTAAGCAAGCCACAAAGTTATTGTGACTGACTTTCAGGTAGTTTTCTTGCCTTTGCATTACTCCCATATCACCATAACCACCACCTATGTCACTCCATCTCCTCCATCACCATCACCCCATCCCAACTACCACCACCATTAGCACCACCCATATACTGGGCTAAACAGTCACCCAAAATAACTAACATTGACCTGAAATCTGAAAATACAACTTTATTTGGAAATAGGATCTTTGCAGATGTGATCAAGATGAAGTCATATTGGAGTAGGGTGGGACCTAAATCCAATATGACTTATGTCCTTATAAGAAGAGAGAAACTTGGACACCAAAACACAGACACTCAAGGGAGAAGCCCACATGAAAAAGACAGAGACTGGAGTGATAAATTTCTTAGCTAAGGAATACTAAGGAACACAGGCAACCACCCAGAAGTGACAAGAGGCATGTAAAGATTCTCTACAGGCATCAGAAGGAACATAGATCTCCCAAGACAATGATTTCAGATTTCTAAGCTCCAGTCCCTGAGAAAACAGATTGCTGTTTTTTTTTTTAAGTCACCCAGTTTGTGTGTTTCATTATAACAGCCCTAAGGAGTCAATACAACTCCTGCCATCTCAACTCCCTCATCATTCCCACCAAAATCAGCACTACCCTTCCCTCCTAATCACCAGCACTGAAAAACATGATGAGAAAGATAAATCAGTTCACTTCTTTTCTAGCCAACACTGGGACTTAATTTTAGTGGTCAGCAACTGATGCCACAAGATGGACCCATATAAAGGTCTTAGCCAAAAGTGTTCTGACCCCTGCTTCTGAGATCACAGATTTGGTTATCTCTCCGTTTATATCCCCAAATTTCTAATATGAGCTTCACATGCCTACTTGTTCCCATCCCCACAAAGAGAAGAACAAAGATGGCTTGACATGAAAGAGACATCAAAGATCATTCATTTTAACTCCCTAATCAGGTATCACTGGGGACAATGATCTCTAGAAAAGTAAAGAAACTGGTTTAAAATCAATGAAGCAGCTCCAGCTAATTCAGATCCAGAACTCAGATGTCCTGACCCAATTAACTGTGTAAGACTGCTTGCCACATAAGTGGGTACAGTGTCATTTAATACCTACTACTGAATATTAAGGAACTATCGATAGAGTATGAACTTGCTCCAACCTGCAATCAACTCATTCACTCATTTCACCTTAACAGTAAAATGGCCCAAAGATTAAATTATAATCATTAACTATGAATCCAGTGATTATATCACAAAATGGCATTTAAGAAGGATGTTTCTAATATTAGCAATACATAACTGAAAATGTTTCCAGTGCCAACGGTTGCTATTAAGCTTATATACCTGCACGAAATTGAAATACCTTGACGGTCTTCTCAAAACATATGTAAGGAATAATTTTCATCACACAGGCAGGAAGAAACTTAGGAATCAAAGTTAATGAAGATTACCTACATCATAAATCTAAACATAAGCAAATTAAAGAGGGCCTCTGCATTCTCAAACATCAGGTAAAGACCAAAAAAAAGTGATAAACACAATTAGGCACATAGATTCTTTTAGTTCTTTGAAAGTGACCTCATTGTACCAGCTTTCAAATCAGAGTACCTTAAGATATGTAATTTCTAATATTAAAATGACATTTCTCTAAATCCCAACTTCTAGAAAATTTAGAATAAAGGTGTTAAAGAGTTTGAACTTCTGATGCACAAGCTAAGAAGCACCACTGTTAAAAAAATAAACTGTTAAGTTTTTTCAAAACAAAATGTAATTTCACACTTAGAAAGAATTAGTCTACAGTTAGACAGTAATCTGAATACTCTCAACTAAAAATATTGTTTGATCACAGTTTCTTTAACATCAGTTCCTTTGGAGATCATTTTCTTAAAGATATCCTTTTTCTTTTACCAAGATGGTAGTGTCAAAATGTAAACAAGATAGTAATTCTGTCATTTAAAAAATTTATGAGTGAACTACTGAAAGCACATATGTTTTGAAATTTAACCAATCAGTAAGGTATGACTGCCACTATTTTTGAACATTTTGAAATACTAAGTATTTATAATCTCAAATTCCCAACATTATCACTCTTCCAGACTCCTACAGAGAAGTCACCACAATATCCAATGATGAATTGTTTCTTCTCTTAAAGCAAGAAAAATAGAACTTCAAGCTTCTACTTAGCATGTATACTTGGAAGCTACTATGTTTTCTTTTTGATAATGGATGCAGAGCCTCTTTGATTCTTAGAAGCAAATATGAATTCTAAAGCCAAATATACTATGTGTTTTGTTTATAGTCTTTCTCCCTAAATAATTTATTTCCTTGTAGAACTAGGTTGTGTGTAATACAGGCAGTAAACTACAAAATCCCTCAAATGGTGCTACTTTTCCTGGAGCACATATCCTGTTGGAAAGTCTAACCAGCATTTCAGAGTTAACAGGTGCCACACAAAACCACTGGCTTTCCGACTCCAAACGTCTTGTACACCTGCAATCTTCTCTTAGTAAGACTACCACTCACCCAGTTTGGATTGATTAAAGAAGACAGAGGCATAACCCTCTACTCACACTTCATTTCTCTCTTTCCTAAACTTTTTGCCCCTACTTATTCCACACAAATCTTTATTATAGATAATACATTTAAAATGTTTCAAAGCAAAAACCTCTAATCGCTCGCTACTCTACATTTTCTACTCGAGTTCATGCCCAGAGCATTATTCACCCAGATAGCTTTTAACCGTCCCTTTCACTTCCACTCATGCCCCTCTATTGTCTATCTCTACACACCTCAACTCAGCAGTTTCCAAATATTTCCCAACTTTCATAAATAAATTCAAAGATCTTAGTGTGATCTAATTTGCCTAGCTCTTGGATCCCATATGCTGACATTCTGTCCCCACCCCCTCACCTCATGCCAAGTCACACAGGATGCCATGCTGGTTTGGGACAGGACAAACATACTTCTATGTAAGATCCTGGCACATGCTCTTCCCCTGCCTGGAATATGTTTCATGCAGATGCTTTTTGAGCTTTCTCAGAACTTTTCAAAGGATACCTCCTCAGAGAGTTCTCTAACAACCCAATTAATTATAGTACTTTACCAAAAATATCAATTGAATGAAGAATGAACTCTCCATTGAAAATGACAATTGTGATTTAGGATATGATGAGAGCATATGGAAAAGGAACATTTGGTTGCAAATGTTATGGAAGAATATGGTGTACTTTTTCTTTGAAAGTGAAATTTTCTTTTTCGATGAAAATAAGATGATGATGATGATGATGATGATGAAGAAAAATATAAACAGTAACCAACACTCACTGAACATATGCCTGACACTGTTCTGGGTATTTTATAATACCCAGCTATTGATGAACTATAATACCCACTTAACTTTTATAACAACCTTATGAAGTAGGTACAATATCAACTTTTAAATAGATGAAGTAACTAAGAGAGAAAATATCTAAAAAAGCTTGCTTACTCCCAAACAATCAGATCAAGAAGGTTTTAAAAAGAAACACAAGCAAACAAAATTTAAAAATGTAACTACCAAAATACTTAAAGTTTACCTACATTTGTATAGGGCTCCTTCCTTAATAAAGGAACAATGGCCCTAGAGATTTGTAAGTCTCTCAAAGGGCAAATTCCAATTACAGAATCACAAACAATACCAGTGTAAAACAGAATAGGATTAATTCAAAATGTCAATCCAGAAAATGCAAGGGATGATTTTTTTTAAATATTAAGAAAAAATGAAAAATGGGTACAGGGAAACTGCTGATGAAGCAGTAATGACCCAAAAGGCAAAGTAAGAAAAACGCATGAACACTGTAATTGAAAATTGTAATTAAAATAGATTAACCAAAGGGGTTCCTTAAGTTATGCGTTATTGTATCTAATAGGATGTTTTTTCTGCTTCCTTCTCCAGCTATATGGATTACAGTAACAGAAGGAAAGGATGATAATGCTTTGCAACTCTTCTCCGATCCATGTTATATGGGGAGGCTATAAAGAAGTGCAGTGAAAGAAATCGCATACTGCAACGCTCTAAAACTCAGATCTGTGGTCCAGAAAATAACACAACCAAGTAGTCAGAGTGTTTGCAGGTAAGAGTTAATACCACAAACGTGGAAGAATATGGAAAAGTGGAAAGATGCCAAAAGTCCCCTGAAGGTAACTGAATACAGAATGATTTGCTCTAATAGAAAGAGGATGAAATCCATGACTCAGGTGAAAAACAAAGAGTGATTTGTGAATGCATTAAAAAAACAGAAACAGTGATCACTTAGGAGTCATTGTGGATTCATGAAGAATGAATCAGGCGAAGTGAATGCCATTTCCTTTTTTACTAAATTTAAATAAGTAGTAAATGATGTCAAATTTATCAGTGATATAAAGCTGGAAGGAACAATACAACTAATACACTGCATGAAAGAACCAAAAAAGGCCCTTGTCTCGAGGCCTGGTATTCAGTCCCGGGTTTAACAAGAAGAATAATAGCTATGGTCTTTTTTCCCAATTTTTAATGTTTTTGTAGATTTATTTTCTTACATCACTGTTAAATTTTGGATAGTATTTGATTTCTCCTCTCAGGTGTAATCCCACAGTTCTCCCACTGCCATGGTCTTTTTAAAACACTATTAACAAGAAACTGTGCTTTTGCATGCATCATCTCCTTTTATTTTTTTTTAAGATTTATTTATTTATGCATACAAGCTTGGGTATAGGCCAGAGGTGTGGGGTGGTGAGAGGTATGGGATGGTGAGAGGATTCACCAGAGACAGAGTGGGGAGCAGAACAGGCAGATCGACTGAAGTACACAGCTGAGGGGAGCAGCGGGCAAGACAGGAGAGGTCTGCTGTACCATGTGGGAATCTCCCGGGCTGGGTATCGAACTCGCGCTGCAGTTACTCTGGATAGCTTCATAGTGCTGCGCTTAATCCATTGTGCCACCAGGGAGGCCCCAAACATCATCTCCTTTTAGTCTCATAACAACTTTCTGAGACAGAATATGAGATCCACATCTTAAAGATAAAGAAACAAGCTCAGAGATGTTGCCAAAAGTTGCAGCCATTTACAAGGGGGGTGGCTTGAGAGCTGCTCAAGATTAACTATGCCCCCCCAATGACAGCAACTAGGATGTGCGAAGCCCTGCCATCTGAAAAGAAATTCGTTTATCTAAGAAAAGAACAAGTCCGGTGAAAATAAGAGGCAGACTTCACATATGAGAACGTCTGCTGGTGGAACAGGAACAGACTTGTTCTTTTCGTTCCAGAGAGTAGATTGAGGAACATGGGTAAAAGGGAGGATCTGACTAAGAATGAGCCAGCACTTCTAATGACGAGCAGCATCTGGTAATAGCAGGAAAAGTCTAGAGTGACCAGACCATGAGCCCTGTTGCCCAAGGAGATCATTCAGGGACTGGGCAGTCATTCCCATCAGTGGACAGTCAAGGGATTTAAACAAGGGACAAAGGGTAGATAGGAAGTTCATCAGATTCCCTTCCAAATTCTGAGATTCTGTGAAGATGCAAATTTATATCACTAAGATATATTCTGAAGTTTCAGGCCAGTTATGTCTATGTCTGTCACCTAGTTGATAAGGTGCCCTTTTTTAATCATTTCCCAAGGACTGATAGTAGATGCAAACAGTTAGTGAGGGCTCAGAACTCGCCTGGAGTTATTGACTATTTTTGCCTCCATTTTCAGATCTTAATATGGAAACACAAAACAGTTGAACATGTTTGTTTTCATTCACTCTGCACCATCGCCCTGAAACAACAGTGATTTGTACTGTTGGTTGGGCAAGGCCTTTTGGAGACAGCTAATGAGGCTTTCAGGCCCTGGTGGCTGCATCTCTCCAGATGGGTTCACTCGAGTGTTTGAATGTGCAAGGCTGACCATATGATATACTGGATTTCAGCATACTTTTATCTTTCAACCAATATTAAGCACTATTAGCCAAAGAGAATACCAGAGACAGCAATTTGGCTGGATTCAATGTCTCCATGCAATGTTTATCTCCCTTCTGGAAGTTGGTTGTGCTATGTTTACACCAGTTTATTTAATTTTGTTTTCCTTTATCACGTTAACCCGTGTGGGCTTTCACGAGTTAGAGTAGAGAAAAAATGCATAGATGACTTGTGCCTAATCTTTTATGAAAAACACAGCTGGTCCTGTTGCTGTTCCCAGCATATATGGAAAAGATTGTGAGATACAATTACATGATGTGCACCTGTGGGTCAGGCAGTGCCTGAGATGGAACCACATAAGCTAGGAAGTCAGGGCCTCTGAGTGTGTAAGAAAAAGGGAAAAATCCAGCTCTGTGTATACTATATATTTTGGGTTGTTGGAAAAGTCATGACGCACTTTTGCTTGAAAAACATAGAAAAAACATGTGATGACTTTTTCAACAACTCAATAGTAAACACACCTTTTGAAATACTTTAGGTTCTAGGTGAACAGTTCATTGGGTTCAGTTGAAAAGGGATTTTCAAAACACAACCCTGGTTACAAAACCAGGACCCTCATATTATCAGCAGGGAAAACTCAGACCATTTAACTATTTCGTCACTTCAAGTTCCTTTTCAGTAAAATGGAGATAATCCCAGAACCTGCCTCATCAGATTATATTGAGAGTTGAATGACATATTTTCTAAATGCTTAACATAGTGTAGTTATTCTCAACATTAATATTACTTTCATTGGTGTCCTTTAAACAAGCTAGACGGTGACATCCACTCCCATGTTAAAGACACTGTAGCTAGAGAGTCGGTGGTTTTACTCCCCTTGCAAAGGTGCTTTGCATCCTTTGCACACCTGAAAAACACCTGCCCTATTCTCAAGGCACCTCACACTGCTGGCTGGGGCTGCCTCGGCACCACGCAGATCCGTAAACTCTTCCTCTTATCCCAACTCTTGTTCATTATTTCAAGAAAGTCTCTTTGTCCTTTGTTTTATTTAAAAAGAAATCCTAACCTAAGGAATTCATCTACAATACCACGATGTGCTTCTATAAAGGAATAGGAAGACCAAGGTTCCCTTGTGAAATTAATCAGAAAAATCAGTGGGAAACTCACAAAATATTCAGACAACCCTCTCCCCCCACCCACACACACACACACACACACACACAAATATCATGAAAGCCATCTTCTACCAGGTAACCATAACAGTGTCAGAATTCTAGCTTCCCTTCTGGAAAGCAGCTTGTCCTGCCTGAATATGGACATATAATGTATATCTTCTGGACTACTGTTAAGGAGAGAAAGGGCATAAGAGAAATGAAAAGCCCAGAATGTGCCTACAGGTAACAATCATTTATATTCTCTCTGTAAAAGCCAAGCAACTTTCAGGACACACTAGCCAGTCCCCTACCTCCTGCAATCGCTTCTCATAATTTTAGAATTACTTATGTGAGTTGGTCAAATATTTCATTTAATTTTAAGACTTAATAAATTGACATTTTACTATCCAATGGTGAATATTTCAGATATATATCCAATGGTGAAAATTTCAGATATATAAACTACTTATTGTATGAACACAAATCCAATACTCCCTATAAGAAACTGCACAAGCTGATGATATTGTTAGATCTGGCATCTCTTGCTCTCTTTACTCTCAGTGCTGGAAGCATAGTGAGCCCTGGCTGCAAGCCTTTCTACCTGCCTTCGGGGGAGTTCAGACGACAGACTGGACACAGCCTTTCTGCTTGTATAAGGAACACATCAACCAAGTCACTATGCGTGGTAACTGCCTGAGCAGCCCACGTGAGCCTGTAGGAAACCTCCCCAACTTTCTTTCCCTTCGGATTTCTTGAACTGGGGTCCTTACCAAGGACAGAGACTGGGGGGAGGAAAAGGGGAGGGAGAGAAGAAGTGAGAGAGAATTAGGAGTTGTCTTTAAATATCAATAAACATCTCATTTTTCATCTCAACTTAAACTTCCATCAGTATATAGTTTGTGTTTATTGTATCACTGTTATTTGTTAAAAAGAAATTAAAAGTTCATATAATCCTGAGGGGGAAAATATAACAAACCTCTTCTGAAACTGTCCACCTTCTATTATTACTATTACTATTACTAACTGAAAACAGGCCAATATTTCAGCTATATTTCCTTATAAATAATAACACATGCCCTGAATGTTTTGATGTTTACACAGCACTTTCCCAAATTACCTGAGAAATCCAGCTATCATTTCTAGCATTTCCTCCCTGGGGCAGGTTCTACATTTGTTCTAAATTTTACATATGAAATATATAAACAAATTTCAGGGTAGATTAAAGTCAACTCTAAATTGTCTATATTATCAAAATTTAAGTAACATAAATATCTGAAATATTTTACAGAAATACAGATAAGTGAAAATCAGTGATTGTGAGACTGTCCACTTGAAAATCCCAACACTATCAGAAGCAGCCTCACAGGTTAGCTATTTAAACCTGAGGAGAGAACATATGATACACAGTTCTACACAGTTGTAATTCACAATGTTTTATTTGTTTAAGATTCTCAGATTCTCCCAAACTCATTTGGCTTGATTTTTGAAGAACTTAAGAGCAATAAATTTACATGAACATTAAGTGTAATTATTTTGCCAAGTTAGGCATTAGAAAGAAGGTGTGTTAAAAGAGGAAAAACTGTTTTCAACATTTTATGAGAAAGTAGACACACAACAGATTTTTTTCCACTTTTCCAATTGTTTGGGAGAACCAGATGTCAAATTCCACACTGGTGCCAACTGCAACACTACTGGCTGCACTTGACAAACATTTAACCATCAGAGACCTACAGATCTGTCAGGCCCTTTACTTAAAAGAGGCTGCAAGGTGAGCAACCTTCAGTTACTTTGGCAGCTCCTGAAGTCATCAAGGGCCATGGTCTTTATTGCTAGGCTGCAGCTTTATGATCCTAAGGTGGCTGCAGCAGAACCAGCCACCACAAAGCCTTTGAAAGTAAGTGCAGGTCAGAACACAAGGTCTCCAGGGGCTTAATCTCCTTTCATTCTGATAAGAAATTCTTCTCTGCTGCCTCCAGCACATTATTCCTTCCCTCTCCTTGGCCAGAACTATGCTCATTCCTAAAGCAATCACTGGCAAAGAGCAATGGAATCACCACGGACAGCTTACCCAATCATAGCGCATCTCTCTGGGATGCCAGTTTTCACTGATGACATCAATTAGCACTAATGAAGAAATTATTTAACTTAACCTAATAAAAAGTTGGTTGAAAACAGCACTTTCAAGGTATAAAGCTCACTGTCAGGCGAAGAGGCAAACATGCATTAATATTGAAGAGATTCTAATATGTGCCAGGGATTATACAGCATATTTTCCTACTGATTGTTCCATTTAATTTTTGTAACATTTCTGAAAGGCAGATATTACTATTCAAATTCTTAGAGAATCAGATAATAAAACAATTTAAATAATGTAAAATTTAGAACTTATTTATTAATCTCTTAAAATGTCATATCAACTTTTGTTCCTAATAAAACCCTGGAACATCTGGATTACATGAATTAAGGACATTTAAAATGAGATAAAATGAAATTTCATTGAAAATTTTAAACAAATTAAATTTGAGAATAATCCTATGATCCAGCAACCCTCTTACACTTACACATACACACACATACTATAAGTCACATCAATGAGAATGTAACTATCATCAAAAGAAAAATAACTATTACTTGAAATCTTGTTTAATATTTTACAGAATCTCTCAAGATACACTTTGGAACAGATGCTTTGCAAAATATATCTTTACTTAGCACTGAAAATCAGTTTCAAAGAACAATCAGCCTGAAGAGAAATGACATGAGACAGGATAGCAAGGACATCCAAGAGAGTTCTTCACTCTCCTCTTCTACTTGTGTTTAGTGTGTCAGAAATTGAGACATCAGATATTGACACAGAGCTCAGTTTCCAACTGAGCATCACATACTTCCAGGGTAATCATACCAAAAGGGCATGCTGGTTGAGTTGCCTTTCTCAAAGGCTGAGAAATTCATGTCCAGATGCCTGGAAATTGGTATTTTTTTAGTCAACACCGTTAAGGGACTTAAATTTTTCCCAGCATCATTCTCTTTCTCTCAACCGTGCTTTCCAGCTAGAAATGCATTTTTCCCCCATACCTTCAGCTCCAAAGTACAGCACTAAATATTTTAAATTAAATTTAGCCCCCAAATAAAAAATGTTAGCTCATGAAATAATGTTCAGCCTCTCATAATTATTTCAATGTGCCCCAATGCTCATCTATCAAAAATATCTCTTAGCTGTCAATGCATAAGTTCCCAGTGTTCAGCACCTTGGTTTAAAAGATGGTTTGACATCTACAGACTTTGCAGTAGTTTTATATGCTAAGATATAGCCATTATTTTAGCTTTTGAAACTGAGGAAACTGAGGCTCATGGAGACAGAATCCATGAAGCTCAGGAATAAAACCAGAGGCAAAACTGGGGTTCAACCTAATCGTCCAGACTTAATATCCATTGCTCAGTACTACTTACACTTGCATATACAAATAGACTGTAAATAATGCCCATAAGAATGTAACTACAATCAGAAGAAAATTAACTATTGCATGCATTTCAATTCTAACTGCTGATTATCAACCTAATTAGACAGTAATAACATTAGATAGTGGAAAACAAACACAAAGTTAAGATCCACATCAAAAAGAAATCAAACAGTCTACCATATTAAATTGGGAGGGCTTCTTGTTGGGCAACTGAGGTTGGCTGCTTAGTGTATTTGGACTAATAATCTCAGCATGTAGGTCTATTAATGTGGAGGTGTCATTAGAATTTATCAGTCTTTGAAATAACATTTTTAAGGTTTTGTTCAATGCCAAAAAAAAGGACACTAAGGCAAGTTACAGAGACCTTAAAATTCTAACACTTAAGGAGGACTAACTGCCAATGATCAGCAAGAGTCAGATTTTTCACCCAAATCAACTTAATCAATTTCTGGTTTGAGTATGAGTGATACACTAGAGAAGAGGCCTCTCAGCAGAACAAACTCACGCAGATAATTGAAGCACTGAGTCTCCCTGCTCTTCCTGGAGAAGACTCCACCAAAGAAAAACAGATGCCAAAAAAGCAGGGAGCAACAGGATGCTGGTGTGGCCCTGCTCTCTTTCAGGTGCTTCTATTTTAAAAATGTGACATGTGAAAACCTAGTGTCACTTAGTGATTTGATGTTCATCCACCTCTCCACCACCCTTGGAGCTCACTGGGTTTCCATGGCACTTAGTAACAGGAACAGCAGTAGATTTGCAGTTGCTAAAGACACCGGTTGTCATAAGGCCCAGGTGCAGAGGAGCTTATGCCATTCTCCCCTGGAAACTGAGTCTTATCTCCAGCTCATCATCCACACCATGGAGGAAAAGAGAGGAAATGAAACACAACTGAAAGAAGCACTGAGGAAGTCCTGGAAAAGATAGGGTTGGAGAAAGTAGGGGCAGCACAGGCACCTTCTACTCTCACTGGGAAGGTAGCAATGTACCTTCTGGATTTTAGGAATTATTTATGGTCTGTGTGTGCATGTGTTCATGTTTTTGATCTTTCTCAGAACTATACTAGCTATGTAAGGGGTTGGTTAATTTAGAACCCTGGTTTTACTAATGTCAAATAATCCCTGAAGTTCAAGCCTCTAGCAACACTTAGGCAACCACAGTGCAACCAACTGTGGTTGCACTGTGCCTTCTTTGCTGATTCCTTGTGACCATGACCCACCTTCTATTGACAACACTGCTTATGAGTTTGAGGGGAAAAAACTTTGTTACTCCATTTCACTATGCAACTTCAGTACTTGAAAGCCTCAGTTCTCCCTTACAGCATCTCTGGCTGTGATCAAGCCATGGGTGATGTAGAAAGACATCTGGCCATCAGCTCCCACAGATAGGAAATACTTACAAACCTTCCTGTGAAACCCACCTTTTATTTTAGTAACTGACAATGTTTACTTTCACTAGTAATTAGAGAAATGCAAGACAGAAAACAACAAGACACTGTTTTAAAATAACCTGACTGGAAGATTTTCATTGTTGCTTTGTTATTATCATTCATGATACAGAAAACCTATAGTATAGAGGAGGCTATATAGAGAATGGACATATGGACACTCTAATGCAAGAACATCAGTTGCTCGATCTTTCTGCATGAGAATTTAGGAATTCTGATAAAAATGTGATTTTTGCATATATATTGTTGAAAAGTTTCCATTGCATACTGTGAATATTCAAGGCAGAATTTATATAATAATGACCGAATTGTAATAAACTAAATTCTCAACAAACAGTAAGTTCATTATATTTTTGCATGTCAATATACATAAACACAGAGCCATTAAAGATAGGGTTTTAGATATTTTAACATAAAGTACAAAAAGATAATACAGAATTAAAGTATAATTTCATTTTTGTAAAAGTACATGTTGATAAAGCAAAAACTTGAGCTAATATTTAACAGAGTCCACAGTATTATCTCTGAGTGGTAAAACTACAGTAGGCTTCTATATTCTGCTTATTACTTGTATTTCCTAATTTACTAGAGTGAACATATTCTATTTAATACTAAGGAGAAAGGTGCTCTCATAAAGCTATAAAATATTAAAATGAGCCACTTAGAGCCTGAATGAAATGTCACTCTGACTGTCACAGCTCAGAGTTGTGTTCTAATCCAATGAATATAGCTACATTCTAATGTCAAATCCCCATACCCACCAATATGCCAGGAAATAATGTCTCACATCAAGACGCGTTAATAATAATAGTGCCTTAGAAAAAAACATTTCTTAGGTCTCTTGTTCTTCTAACTAAAATTCAGAACCTAGGAATTCTGTTCAAATTAAGAAAAATACTGTGATTCTATCCAGAACTGGAAGAATTATTTATACAGCCAAATGAAATATTTCACTAGTGCCAGTAATTACTATAGGCCCCCTCATACCTCTATTTTTGGAATCCATTTGTTCTCGTGTATATGTATGTATATTATAAAATCAGACCTACAGATGGATACCAGGTTCCTCTACATCTGTCAGAGGAAGGACAGGGTATTATTTTTTCTAAAAATGTTGTAAACAAGCGAATTTCACCAAATTTCAAGATATGGATCAAGTCCCACCTAAGTAGCACAAGAAGACATGGGTATTACTAAATAGTGAATTGCAAAATATCCCATCAAAAATAGACTTCCATAAGAAAAACCTGAATGGACGGTGTGTGGGGGGGGGTGGGATTAAGGGAGAAGGAGTAAGAGGGTGAGTCAGAATTAGCAATTCAAAAATTTCATAAAATTTTTCATCTCAAAATTAGAGGTTGGCCTCGAGATATTTGCCACCAGGAGATTCAGGAAATATCTTGCCCAACATTCTCACTTACAGAAGAGCCTGAGATTTTGGAGACTGAGTAGTCTATCCTGAGGTCTCCAACAAACAAAAAGCAGAGAACTAGGTCTACATTCCCAAACCTCCCTAAATAAGACATTTCAGCCTCTCCCCCTTCTTCCTACCAATTTCATTAGGGTCTTTTGTTCAATTTACAAAATGGCAGAACACCAAAAAGAAATGGTTGACTCAACATAGGGAGGTTTTTGAAAAAGAAAGAAAAAACCTGGGGAAATGTATGAACTTCGGGGCCCTGCTGAGATACCTGAAGCAGGTTGTATTGCTAATCCCACACCAAACCTCAGAAGGCAGCTGCTCAGAACGCTGAGCCCTGCAGTCCATTCATCACCCAGTCTTCTGGGAAGAGCTTTCCTTCTTTGACTCTCTCTCCTAGGGCACATAGCAACAACGCTTCTTCATCAAAAGCAAAAATATTCTCAAACATTCAAACTGTCTGATTTTCCTGGCACAAAAGCATCTCTATTTTGGGAAGGTCCAGAGGTTCAACTGACTGCATGTAACTGATAATTGAAGATTAAAGTGGAGTTCCCAGCACAGCAGTGAAAAGAAATTGATGGAACAGCTAGGGTACTCTTCCCAAAATGCAGCATCTGTAATATATTTTTATATAATTCATTTCATACCTTGTAGCTGGTATCTGGAGAAGAAAAAAAAGCAGTTCTGGTGGGGGACAGATGACTTCATTTGGTAAAGTATAATGTCTGGGGAGACGTGAGAAAA
Source organism: Scalopus aquaticus (assembly GCA_004024925.1). Classification (NCBI taxonomy): domain Eukaryota; kingdom Metazoa; phylum Chordata; class Mammalia; order Eulipotyphla; family Talpidae; genus Scalopus; species Scalopus aquaticus. Next base: position 129,229 of record PVIJ01002261.1, read on the forward strand.
AAATTCAGTGGCAAACTTCAGGGAAGTGTTTGATTTTAAAAATGTCCCTGGCCAAAGATCACCCTTCTCTATGATTTGCTCACAAAGAGGCTTTCCTGTCAGTGTGAAGTGCTCACTGACAATTTAATTCAAATTTCACAATGGGAGTATAGCACATAAAGACTTTCTGTACCTGGCAATTTAAGTCTTCAAACCCTAACACTTAGATATGCAGCTACTTTATGACAACCAGGTTAAGAACACATACTCACTGTGAACAACATTTTACATTTGCAGAGGGAGCTGTGAGCTGCATATTAGGTACATGGTTGATATGTCTTTATTTTTGTATATATGTATTAAGAGAGAATGCGTGCAAACATTGCCATGAGTTAATTTGGGAAAATATGGACTATGAAGTTTTGTTTCAACAAGATTATTCTCGTTTGCTCTCTAATATCAGTGCCGAAACAAAATATTTAAACTGCTATATCCTAGCTTCACAAAGTCTTAACCATTGGTAATACCATTTCTAAAAATTAAGGGTTTCAAGCTGTAAACTTATTTTGCCAGTTTCTCCATTTACTCACTCCATATAAGGAGACCACTATTGCTCTCCCAGCCAATCCACCTAGCTGAAGGACATATCCTCTCTGCCATTCCAAAATGAATGTTCATAAGCCAGCGCATACAGAGTTCAAATGCAGAAAGTCTATTAGAAGGTACCAGAAAGGACAGCGGTGTTTCCCTGGCAGCATGTTCTACTGGACCTTTTTCCTTTAGGGTTAACATTTTTGTGTTATCTAGTCATTTAGAAGTAATAGAGCTCTTTAGGCTTTTATAACACTCAGTCATTTGCAATGCATTGTAGGAAACAGAATTTCATTATTTACCATAAATTACTCAGAGCTACTCCTCGATGAAAGACGAGCATCAGTGTGGTACCACAGAAGGTCACTTAGAAGCTTAGGAAATCAAGTGATAAAAGGGAAACACAGATTTGATCATGACTTTGTTAAGACCTTCTACAGCTTTGCCACCTTCCTTTCAAAAATGTCTTCTGATCAAATATACAAAGACCCAAACTAATAACCAAAAATATTTACCTTCAAAGTAAAAAGACAAACTGAAACTATTCCAAGCAATAACAGTAGCATATGTCAGCTGGCTTATTATAAAAGTTGACGTCAGTGAAAATTATCTGATCAGTCAAAAATATAGAAGGAGAGAAGCTGTTGGCCAGTAGTATTAATTTAACACTTGCACTTACACAGTGTTACAGCCCCTCTGTCTGGTAACAAGGAGAAAGCAACTGAGCCTAAAGGAGTAAAGAAGCTGATTCTACTCTGAGGGCTAGAAGAACAAAGTGGGTGATACAATTAATTCTAGCTATTGATATGTAAATGAATGGATGTGGTTCACATGTGCAGGCACTCTCTAGCAGGCCTAGTGAGAGCCTCCTCCTACAAAGACCCATCCTCAGGGTTCCTGAGTCAGTAGCCTCTTCCCAAGGGATAAGTGCACACAAGGAATCAACAATGCCACCGCCTTTTGCATGCTATGCAATGTCAGCATTCAATCCCAAAAGGTGCTGAGTGGTTTCTGTAAAGGGGACCTTGGACAGAACCAGAAAGGGGGGAGGGGGGGGTGTCAATTCCCAAAGCAGTTTGTGCAACTGAAAAATCTGAAGGCAGTCACAGATCAATTTAGGTAAAAGCAGTAAAATTAAGATTTTCTTCTAGTTATGTTCTTTGTATGACACAAATGTTTACATATTCAAATCTAACATTTTCAGTGAAGTCCAGGCTATGCTAATGTGCCTATGAATAAACTAAACATTTTAAAACTTACACCAATTCTATTGCTTCTCACAGCACTAAAAACAGGCACCAGAATGAAGTCAATGCTTAAACATACATAGCACAAATCAAAGAACGATCTTTAAATGATTTGGGACAAATTAGCCTTGGAGAATCTTTAGAATGTGCTGCTTATTCTTCCCTCAAAGTCAGCCTCCCTCCAAGATACCACAGATATTTTGCCAATTCCTGACACCAACATTTACAATGGTTTCCCAGAGTGACCCAGCTATGTCCTCCTGTGCAGTCCTTATTTGAATGGGCTCTTCTCTAAGGAAAAGGTAAGATCACCTCATTCATTCCAAGATATCTCTCCCCAAAAGGCCAGATACCCATCCCATACAGTTGGGCACATGGAATCTTCTTTATTATTGACCCTTTTACTCCCTTGGTCTGACCTCATCATTTCTCTGCCTAACCAAATTATCCCTTGAAAACACCTACATCTGTTCTGATCACTAGTTTGTGAAATGGGCTAATATACTTTTCAGTTGGAATCACACACTCGGCACTTGATTATTGTCAGAAACATATGTCTTCTTGACAAAAACCATAAGTGCAGGTAATGAATTATCTCTTTGTGTATCATGCACTGAATGTTTACAGATCTGTGATAAAGTCACTGTCACTAGGTAAGTGTGGCTTTACTTATAAGATATGTGAAAACTGTGCTCACTTATGCTGTATCAGAAACACTCCTGAAACAGTTTGAAAGTTTTATGTAACATGATCACAAGGTATCCACTCAGAAAGGCTTAAGTTGAAAACGAGTGTGGGTGTCTGCATGGAGTCTCACTAAGCAGATATCCCAAGAATAAAAGAAGTTGCTGAAGCCAGGAAGATTCTCTTTTTAATACACCATGAGGAATGAACAACAAACACTCAGAGTTTAAGTAAATGGAAAAATCCACAAACCTTTGTGGAATAGAGTGGTAAAAGCCAAATGAATGTTTTGAGAGATTTATATTTTAAGTCTCTATCAATGTGTACAAAAAGTGCACTTAACATAAAAACACAGCTCAACAGTTGTTGATGAACAGAACTCACCCATGTCCCCAGAATCCAGATGATAGAGGATATCATCAATAGCATAAAGCCCCATGTCTTAGGTCCCCTTCCTTTCACTACCTTCCTCCTTCTCAAAGAGAATCACCATCTTAACTCCTAACACTACACATGTAGAAAGAATCAAAGTTTTTTGTTCTCTTTTTAATGGCAGTGTATTTGTGAGCAATCCTAAAACACTTTGAGAACAACTGATTATCAAATTAAAAGGTTATATGCCCTACAAATCACCACTTTCACTGGTCTATAGAATTTACCTATCTGAAGTTCAACCGCCTAACTTTAATACGACAATAAATACCTTAAGATTCTGTGAGAGGCTAGTAAATACTTGAATCAGTCATTCCACCAATGTATTTGTTCAGATTTGACCTACGCCTTCCCTTCTAAGATTCTGAAGTACAAACAAGCCTTTGCATTTACCTTTCCTTTGATCCTAAAATAGACCAAGCTACTAGGTAGTATAACACAATTAATTATTTTCTATCAGCTATATCCATCCCCAGCAATAATACTAAAAAATGCCCAACTTCTGTAGACATGAAGCACTATCTAGTAACTCATTAAATTTCCATTTCTTTATCCTTATACAGTCAAGGTTAATAATCAAAGGCCAAGCATAAGATACTCTGCCTTCAATAAGGCATTATTTCCCAGGAGCAAAGAAAAAGCATTTGTATTTATACACATCTGCATTTCACAGCAGGAACCCAACTGACTCAACACTTTAGTGCTGATACCAAAATGAAGACAGTCTTAGACCTAAAAAAAAAATTCACAAACCCAAGAACAACTGTTGAACTGATTCACAGAGCTCATTCTTTATTTTCTCCAAAGTTTAATGACTTCAGTTAGATGAACCCTTCATGACCATTAAATAAAACTTAGAAAAGAGAGCAAAGCACAGTAAGCAAAATAGAAACCCTATTTCATAATTAAGAAATCATAACCATTAACAGTTAGGTATACTTCCTTCGAATCCAGTTACTAAATATTAAACACGTATTAATTTCCATAGTTTTATATAACTGGCATCTTATATAATTTTCTATGCAAAATTTGAGGTAATTATATAACTTTACCAATATATTTAAAAATTATTAAACACTATTTTGTGATTATAAAATCTATTACATGGGTAATGTAAAAGTTATTTAATTTTCATTTTTATTTTCCCCTAAAACATGCAAATGCACAATCACTAGCTAAATACTTGGCTTTGAATTCAAGACTTTTCATTGACTACATTTCTGTTACCTTCCTTTCGAAGAGAAAAACCACACTTGAAACACAACCTGAGATTTCTCAACTTCCGTTTTACTTATCGTGGGATAAAAACTTAAAGCCATAAGAAACAGGTCAAGTTATATGAATATACAAATGTATGCTCTCATAAGCTTGCCCACAGTTTCAACAAACATGTTTTTAAGGTGACTTATTTTTATGGAATGTATCCAAATTAATCAATTTAGTTCAATAGGAACCACAATTAACTCACAGGTTTGCATATTATTTAAATATATTACCTAATTACAGTAACAAGAACAACCAACATAAACAAGGTTGGGAGCTAGTACAAATGAGTGGTAAGCTCACTCTCACTTAGGGGAGGCATAAGCCCTACCAACTGTATCCGTTCAGCATGAAGTGGCCATTTATCAGCTTTTTGCTATAGAAATAGAGAATCTAACGCTGAAAATACAGCTACAATTCAGTTGAGGGTGCTCAATATGAACATTTCTATACCGCGTTTGCAGTATTTTTTTTTAATTCCTCGATTCTCCACCATCATGCCAACAAAAATTTGTTTAACAATAACTTTACGTAAGTTACTTCTTCCCCTCCTCTTTGAGCATAGATGTCATTCCTAAGTCTGTGGGATCATTCATAAACTCATAGGATTTTGACAATATAGGATTCCTGACGATAGAGGAATCCTGATGTTGTAGTATTCTTATCCTTCTGAAGGGCTTTTCAAAGAGTGTATAACCAGATATTAACATCTGAACTATTTCCATTTTGCTCTTATGATTTGTAAAAGTAGATATCCCAAATATATTACCTTAACCAGAAGAATACTTTGTCTGGAACTTTTGCTACACAGAAATGTCATTAGAGAAAAGAATGATTGGGTCTAATTTAGATTATCCTTGGCCAACTCACAGGGATTCATCAACATTTTTCTTCTTAGGGGCTGTGGATAGTCAACAGTGTGTGCCTTTGTATGGTTCCAACAGGAAATACATATATGCCTAAGAGACCCTGCCTACAATACAGCACCCAATATTTACTGGGTAGGGCTAGAACTGAGTGTCTCTACAACTGCAAGGCTTTTGCTCTAAATGACAAATTTCATTGCCCACTCTCATCACATGATTACACTATAATCAAAAGCAAATGTGGAATGGGCAGAGAAGACAACTTTGGCAAGATTTCAAGAAGCAAAGTAAGTATGTAACTATTTTCTGTCATTATTCTATTAAATCACCTACTAGAGCCATAGGAGAAAACAGTTACAGAAGGTCAAGGAATAGAGTTTTATAGGAAGGCATTCTTCACCTTTTGTTGAAACACCTCCTAAATTTATCCTTAGACTGGAAACTAGGGCAATTTCTTTGGCTAAAAAAGGCTCCCTTGCCCATTGCAAAGAGCAGATACAGAGTGGATTGCCATTTATGGAGTTTAAAATAGCAAATGCTAATTTTTTTTAGTCCATAGGCTAAGGGGTTGAAAGAGGCAATGTACAGAGACATGTTGGCACTGTATCTATGTGTCAGATTTGGGGTGGGGAGAGACTACCTATAAAATGATCTTTCAATGTCCCTGATCTATCGACTGTGCCACTTATGTCTGAGGATCTCACGCAATTTTATTACTACTCTAAGCCCAACTCAAGTACCTGCATGATGGAAAAAAACATATCCAGTCTATGACCTACATGATTGTCTTTGGGTCCTTATTTCAGTTATTAAGATTAAAGAAAGTAAAGTTCTGGCCCTCTGAAAACAACAGTACAAAGTTCTCAAGCTCCTGCCAAGGTTGAGATTCTGTGAAAAAGTCTTCTACATGTTTAAAAGAAAAATTCAAGGCATAGAAATCAATAGAATCTGACCCCAATATGAATATGAAGCTATGATTTTTGTCTTAGTGAACTACTACTAAGTCTGTGGCAGTTCTTAGGAAGATCATGCCAAAAGTCACAGGCAGTAACACAAAGAGCATCTTAGGAAGTAAGCTAATATATTCAAGAATTAGTATCAAATGTTTAGCATAAAATTATAGTACACTAAATTTGGCTGTGATACATTAATGCTAAAGTAGTTACATTAATTCAGATGATTTTTAATGCTCTTCAAGCCTATATTGCATCTGTGATACAAACTATCACCTCTAAGAAAAGGTTTCAAACATGAAATCTTTTTTTTAAAGATTTATTTATTTTGGCATACAAGATGGGGTGCAGGCCAGAGGTGTGGGGCAGTGAGAGGGTTCACCAGAGACAGAGTGGGGAGCAGAACAGGCAGATCAGATCGACGGAAATACACTGCTGAGGGGAGTAGCGGGCAAGGCAGAAGAGTGCTGCTACCCCATGTGGGAATCTCCCTGGCCTGGCATGGAAATCACACAGCAGCCACCAACAGCTCCACAGCACTGCACTTAACCCATTGCCCTGCCAGGGAGGCCCCTCAAAGATAAAATATTATTATAGGGAGGTGCTATGCTTCTATTATCAAACATAACTCTGAGTTCAGTTTGCAGGCTGATTTCTGACTAGCCTCCTGTTATGTCCAGGAATGGCGATCTATGATTTATGGACAATCACCAAACTGTCTTGAAAAATAAAGACTTGACACCAAAAAAGTAATACTTCAATATATAATTCAAAATGATTTTTCCAACAAACACATACTTGAAGCAAGATGTTTTCAAAATGCTAATATTGAAGTCCCCAAAGTGCAAAGGCATGGAAGTAAAAGAGTGCTTCCATAGATGCAAGCAACCTACTATTCCCTGGGAGCCTAAGTCACACTGACTCTGAAGTTAAGAGGGGCATAAAATGCAATGTAGACATGCCTCTTTTTAATAAGATGCTCTCCAAACTCCAAGGACTCCATGACAATGAGACAGTGTGGGAATGGAACAAAAAGGAAATATGAAGCATACTTTCTTTCATCAAAAATATTCAGATTTCCAGATAATTTTAACAATCTCACTCATTTTCCCTAAAAGTTCTCCTCTTTGAGAAATATATCAAAGGATAAAAATACCTATTTCAAAATAGGCTTTACAAAACATCTACCAAGCAAGGAACAAGAAATGGTGGACTCCAATTTGTGACTAAATTTTCAAGGTGATTGGAGATAGATTTCTACACAGTTCACTGTGTGCCAGTGGAGAGGAGGGACAGGGAAGACATCCAAGGGCATACAGAATAACCATCTCTCATTGTGATGAAAGATCCCTCTACCTAGGTAGCAAGCTAACTCCAATATTTCCGCTGAATTCAATAGCCTGAAATATTCTTGGATGAAAATACCTAGTCTATCCACTTCCCATTTCTCTTGACATAAAGAACAGTAGAGTGTTCTGCAGCTTATCAGCTCTTTTACAAGTGGAATAAGAGGCAGGTTGCTGCTATTATCCTCATTATCCCAAAAGAGGAAGTCCAAGTTCTAAGAGATGAAAATGGTTCATTGAGACTGCACAGCTATCACAGGATTCAAGGCTATAGGTGTTTTGTTTTGTTTTATATACAAATCTCTGTCACCTCCCATGTTAAGTCCTTAAAAAATAAGGGCATGACTGACTCACATTTGTCAATGCTGTTACCTACTAAAGGAGTCTATTCCAGCCCCCCTGAGCCAGCTCTGTCATTCCCCCCTCCAGTGTGATGAACACTGTCAGGGCCAAAGTGCAAAGGCCAAAGCCCCCAAGCCACGCTCAAGGAAGTCTGCACATGGCTACAACCACCTGTTGACTTCCATGCTTACCAACACTCAGTCGGAGTAAGAAACCTGTTTATGCCAGCTATTCTTTTTGTGATTATATAATTTAGTTAAATTTTATGTAAGTCAATGATATATGATTGTGGAAATGAAAGATAAATAGTTGCTATTAAAATATAGTTGAATGCATTGAAGAAGCTCCAAATGGTGAGTTGTTGTTTTAATGAATAAAATTACCTTGAGTTATATGGGCAACAAAGTTGCAAAGATTCACAAGGCAGGTGGTTTTGTAGTATTTACAAAGAATCTGGGTTGGGTGCAGATTCTGTCCCAAAGTTTTTCAAGAGACACAGATAACTGGAGGTATGGCTTATAAAAAATAGTAAAGAAAAAGACACTAACTGAGCTCAAACTGGGAGACACATAAGCCCTTCCCCACCCTTCCTCGCCAAAAAAAAAAAAAAGCATTGGCCTTATATCAAGATATGTATAGGTTTTAAGTTTTATTTTAATTTTCTACCCTTTAAACAATTATTTTTATAGCAATACCCACCTTTTATAGCAATACCCATCATCAATGTTTAATAGTCATTAAAATGAAAAAAAAAGTTGAAACACAGGGCATGCATTATAAAAATAACATAATTATGTAGACAAAGCTAAGTTAATATTCAATTGTACAACTGTCTTGTGAAATCAAATAAGAAACGCTGTGAAAAGTATATGATTTGTATAGCAATCGATATGGAACAATAAATGGTCACTAGTTATGGAATCTTTGAAGAATGTTATGGAATCTTTGAAGAATGTTATGGAATCTTTGAAGAATGTTTAATTTATAAAATAAAGCACTGTCAGTTTAATAACTCAAACCTGAATGCATAGAATTTTTTTCTCTACATCAACGTAGTCTAACATGTCTTAGCAAAAAAGTTGATTTCTAAAACACCTTGAAATGACAGACATTAAGAGTATCTTAAAAAGTACCTTTTAAATGAAGTAGTCACAAGCTAAGAAATAAAGGGCTTTAAAATAAAAATCAAAAGCCCCAGCAAGGATCTTCAGATAGAACTGTGAGTTCATTCCATGGAAGACGGTATCTAAAAAGACTGGGTGAAAAAGAAGTACATGAAGTCCTCAATGAAAGTGAAAAATCAAGCTAAACATGTGTCCTAAGACAGTCATTGAAAATTTTATTAACAAAAAACACCCATTAGGTACAGTTTCATTCTGATACTACAATACTTTCAATTGAGTCTACTCCTCCCTCCTGCCTTCACTATGTATTTGGTTGTGAAAGGAACACTTTCACCGGTGTAGACAAGCAAAATGTCTACGATCTAAAAATGTTTTAGTAGTATTTGTCAACACAGTACCAGCTCTGTGCCTCACCCAACACAAAAGTCTAAAGATAAAAACAGATTCAAAGGGAGAAAAATGAATTTCAGTTCTATTCACAGGCAATTCAAATGCATTTTACAGACGGAGATTTATGGCTCTTCCTTTGCTCTTATACATTTCAGGGCCAACTTTCATGTTCCATTTTCAACATCCCAGATAGAATATTGAGATATGTATGGCACTGGATATGAGAGTTTATGAGCAAAGAATTTGTACAAAAGAAACAAATTGAAAATTGGCCGCCTTCTCATGTAGTATGAAGGAAAGGAACAACTGGGAAAATACACCAGAGGGAAGAGAGGTCTTGTTCATCTCTGAACTGGATTTTCCAGGAGTGTACTGATTTCAAACTCTGCACCATCACTCTTGCTTATAATGCAACCTGGATTTAGAAAATTTGTTTTGTTTAGTGCCAGTGAAGAACTGACATACATCATTCTTGGGTTTTTTGTTTGTTTGGTTTTTTTTGGTCTTTCTTGCTGCCAAGTTTGCAGATCAACATGTTGTGTTAGAATGTGGGGGAGGGGGAGGTAGGGGAGATAAGGGAAATAGCACAAATAAATGGCTGGATTCACAAATCAAACCTGCAAAAGGGATTCTCAGCACAGAAATACCAATCTCTTACTTCAGTCAAGAGGCACTGAAGAGGAAGTATCTTAATGCACTGAGACCAAACCAAAGCCCACCCTAAAAACAACCTTGCCAATGCTATGTCCACTCACCCCCAACTTTTGCCCCAAAGTACCATCAAGTACCACCTTATTGTTTAAAGAGTAAAAGTGTACAATTTAATTAACTGAAGCAACAAAGTCTCACTATCCTGTATTAAGGCCAAAGAAAATCCAAACATACTCAGGCTGTAGCTAGTGCTCACAAAACTATCAATTGGATTTCATAAGAAACATTGATCTGAGCTCTGAATCTTCTCACTTTGGCTACCACACAAGATTGTCAGTACCTTCTATGCTGGAATTTCTTTGAAGGCCTCAATGAATACAGCTAGGAAATGTATAGAGTGACTTTTAACAAATTATATCTAAGATGACTTATAATTCAACCAAGAGAACTATTATTGAATGACTATGTTTAATAAGATGGAAAGCAGTCAATTTTATCGATGGTGCTCTTAAAAACTGCAATAGGTATAACCAGATGAAGTATCATAGAAAGATTTGATTATAATAAAATTAGCCCCATAGAATTTTTAAACACAAATGACATGTTTTGCACTTATTTCTTCACTAAACACACTCTTCAAGATTTGTGATCTTACTCATTGAATCTTATTCATTGGAATTAATGCTAGACCATCTAAATATGACCCAAAGAATAACCCATTAAAAGTGGCTCTTTGCCTTCAGTACTGGACTTTAGTTAATGAGTCTGGCCCTTTACCTGTTAAACAGTACTTTCAGTTGTATAAAAAATCCACATTTGCACTGACAACATTCTACATATATGTTTAAGTCTGAAACCCAATCCAATGTGCTATATAAAAGGGTGTTCCTATGTGGGTCAAAATCATTGATCCTTTACTGTCCATCTTCAGCTTGAAAATTTTATAAACTAATTTACACTTTCAATGCAAAATTCTTTGAAGATGTTTTTGTGAAATATTCTACAAGTGATACTATGTTTAAGATTTTTTTTTCAAGTGTCTCATGGGAAGGTAAGTCCTGGGCAACTAACTGGGTACTCAAGAGATTCCAGTAATACAAATGGAAGTTTCACTTCCAACTCACAGTTGGAAGATAAGAGCAGACTCAACTTCCAAGACTTTCTTCCCCCTCTGCCTTTCCAGTTCAATCTTTCTTTGTCTTTAATGCTAGAGAAAATTAGATACAGTCTTCTAAACTTGCCTTCCCCAGAGCAAAAATAGTTTTTGCTCTCAAAAATCCTATTGTCCATTAACAAGTGTGTTTATTTTAGAGTGAACCAGCCTTTCCTACTCAAAGAGCTGTGTTGCCTTTACAGGCAAGATCCTTCTAACTGACCTAAGACAAACACAAAGACATTCATTCTGTAAGCCTTGAGATGTTCACTTCAAGACCACATTTCTTAACCATTAAAGAATTTGGACTCAATCTTAAAAAAGAACACCATCCTTAAGAGTCCTCAGGTGCTGCAACATACTCCATTACTTTTATTTTAAAAAGAAAAAGAAAGGAAAATCTGCTGAAGGTTGAAGGTAAGAGGTGGGGAAAAGGGGAATTTCTCTCCTGGGAACTTTTGTGATATAATCAAAACAAGTGAAAAATATAGATGCATATATTCAGGCCATTCTTCTGACCACAGTAACAATGCTGATAAACCCTCAAATGAAATCTTTATTTCCTTTTGCTAATCATCCTGCAATCTTAGACAAAATGATTTTTACTAAACTATCATTTTCTTTTAATTAAATAGGGAGGGTGTGTGGTAAACTTATATTTTATGCAAACTACATAATCTACCTTTCATTAAAATTTCCCTTCTTGATATATGCAAACCAGGTCAGTTTCTGCTGGATTTGCATAACTGCATTTTATCCCTTAATTCACCTCCTTCTGAAGGTTTTTTACAAACCTTTAGAGCGAAGGCTGGATCTCAGTACCCATAAAATAGAATACTGCTTATATGTCTATGTGAACACTGACACCATTTACAGGTTCCCCCTCCCCCTTTTCCTTGGGGCTGAGAGCCCTGTCAATAATCATTACTTATTAAACAGGCTGCCATTCCCTTCTACAGAATGTAGGAAGGGAGCAGAGAGGGGGTAGAAATAATTACCTTGGGCTTTTCTTTAAAGACCTCCGGAATGGAATGCAAGAAAATCAATTGAGAAAGAACATGAAATGTCCCCCAACATATAGCTCCCCCACATACACACACATACAAGGTTTGGAAGTACACCCACACTCCATTATTCATAGCAACTGCATCAAAAGAAAAAATTTTTAAAATCTGGGGTCTTCAGCATAGACACATACATTTCTAATCCATCAACTATGTTCACACATACACTTGCACATCCTTTATCCCTCCACAGAACCAAAGCTAGATGTGCTGAAAGAAGCCTCTAAACACCTCCTGAGAAAATGTGCTCTCAAAAATGACTGCTTCAGCCAAAGGAAAGAGAAGCATCAAGTTACTGGTATGACTGCCATTCTGGTTTGTGGCAGATTCCCTCATTCCCCTCTTCTCCCTATGGCCCAGTCTATTTTTAAGTCTAATTTTTTCCCAAAGCAGAAAATGGGCATAGACATTTCTCTTGAACCTTACCCACAAATACATTAAATCCCTAAAAAGAAAAAAAAAAGTTTCAAGGGTTAAATTAACATCCAGGGTAAGACCACAGGTCAGGGAAATAAAAAATTACCAGATGACTAAAAGCAATCCAGGAATTCCTACTGAAGAGTTAATGATATCACTATTCCCTTCTCCCTACAGGTTATGACTCAAAACAAAACACAATATAAAGACAGCCTAACCACACAGTTTTTGGAGAATAGCCTTGCACAGAACTTGAATTGTCAGTCTGGGGGTTTGTCCTAAATAACCTTCACAGGTTGCACAAATTGTTCTTACATAGTGATCAACAGTCAGATTGAGAAGCTTCCTAAGATTTCCTTAGAATAAGAATAAGGTGTGGGGTGCGGTAGGTGGAAGGTCAACTAGCCATCAAAAGCATTTATAAAAAGAGAGAAATATGCACTCTAATACAAATACACAGAAAGCTGACATGCTTGGGGTAAAGTGGCCAGCACTGGCAGCAATTGAGCCTAGGTTGAAGATGCTACATTCAAAGGGTGACCTGTTTCAAAAGGGTTGGATGTTCTCATTCTTGAGTGCAGAAAACTCTCCCACCCTGCCTTCATTTTTCAGGCACAGAGGGAGGGGAGATGAGGTTCATACCCCACCTTTGGGAAAGGAACAAAAGCAAATGCCTGGTAGAGCTGAAAAACTCCTCCTTCTTCAGGACCCTAAAGGTGGCAGCTCAGTAGGGATCCCTTCATATTTCCCCAAGTTAACTCACTCTTGGAGGCCAGGAAATCAATTTCTACACCTTGGAAAGGCCATGCGCAGGTTTAGAGCATAATCAGTTTAGCCCTTCACCATGGATCACCTCCTTTCCTCAGCTACCCCAATGGCTTCTAATTAACCCTTCCTGGCCCCTGCTTGGATCAGGACTGCTGAAGTGTCTACAGCTTATTCTACATCTCCATGAAACCATCATCCCCACCACCACCACCACCTTCCCACATGGACATAACTTCCCTTTGTGGTTTATGGCCGGTCAATTTACATGTGCTTTTCTTTCTCTCCTTCCTATGGGCGGGGAAAGGGCTCAGCGCTTTGGGGAAGGCCCTCCCTTCCCTTCCCAGCTCTCAATAGGAGCCAGATCCTAAAGCTAGCCAGCAGGTCTGCAGTGAGGAGGGTTCACACTTGCGTTAACCCGTTGAAGGGAGTTAGGTTTGTTCTCACTTGGGACCCACTGAAGTAGGGCCCATAGAGCTCAACAATCTCCCTCATCTTCCTACAGCCCCCACCCCACAAACGGACCCAGAACAGGCAGGCACCTTTTTCCTTCTTCTGGCCAGTTTTAAATGTCTCACACTGTACTCCAGCCTGGAATGAGGGAGATGGGAGGTGGTGGTGGGGGTCCTAGAAAACAGACGGGCGAGGAGAAAAGACAGCGAGAGAGCAAAAAGGAAACTCAATAGTAAACGGAGCTCAACCACAGTGTTTACTTACGAAATTTGGGGCTGGTGCTAGTTTCTGGAGTGGTGGTGGTAGAGGAGGAGGAAGAGTAGGAGAAAGCAGAGGAGGCAGCATCCTGAAAGGGAGACAGGGTCCACGAGGGAGTAGAATCATGAAGGTAGGAGGAGGTAGCATATGCCGCAGTGGGCCAGGAGGGCATTGCCTCGGTACTGGGAGTTCCCGGCATTGGGGGTCTGGAGCCTGGCGTGCTGCTACTGAAGAAAGGGGCTGTGGTGGACAGGACCGTCGGGGGGACCGCAGTGTTCCGTGCAGTGGTTGAGCGCGGGCTGGCCCGGATGGGCACTCGGTGCCCAGGAAATCGAGTGGGAGCCCGCGTGATGGTGGTCAGGCGGGTGCTAATCCGGTTGGGCGTCCTGGAAGAGGCGGCACCGCTGGCTGATGGGGTGGCAGGGGACGTGGTGGAAGTGGTCGTGGTGGTGGTCTCCATGGCCTTGGGGAAGGAACTGGGCTTGGAGAGGAAGAAAGGGTCCTGGCCCATCCCCTTGGAGTCTACCAGGTCGGTGGGCACGTATTCCTTGACGGAGCCCACCACGATCCATTTGAGAAGCATGAGGCTGAGCCCCAGGCCGATGAAGCCGATGAACAGAGGCACCACGCACAACCACGTCTGCTGCCGGTTCCACACGATGCAGTCGCTACAGCGTAACTCCCGGGGGGGCTCGGCCGCCCCTTCGCCGCCGCCGTCCGGGCCCCCGCCCGCCGCCGCCGCCGCTGCAGCCGCCGCGGTGCCCTCCTCTGCCGAGGCGGCGGCTGCCGAAGCGGCTCCAGGTGGCGAGGCAGCGGGCGCCCCTTCACTCATCCTAGGAGCGGGTCTTCACCTTCGCCCCCCCGAGGGCCGCGCCAGAGGCATGGGGCCGCGCGGGCCGGGCGCGGGCGCGGGCTCCGGCGGCGGCGGCGGCGGCGGGCTCGGGCGCAGGCAGCGGCCGCGGCGGCCGCATGCAAATCGGCTCCCTGCCCCCACGCCCCTCCCCCCGAGAGGCGGGCGGCGGGCGGGGAGGAAGGAGCGGGGGAGGGGACGCGGGCCGGGGAGGGGGCGACGAGGAGCTCGGAAGAGGGGTGAGACGGCCCCCGGCGTCGCCGGCCGGTCAGGGAGCGGTGGGGCGCGTCCGCAGCCCGCCGAGCGGCCTCCTGTGCGCCGGTGCCCCGCGCCTGCTGCTGCTGCTGCTGCCGCTGCCGCCCGCCTCCTGCGTGCGCTCCAGCCGCGCCGGCATCCTCGGGGTGCCTCGCCCGGCCCGCTTCCCGGGGCGCCCGCCCGCGCCGCCGCTGGGCCTCGCGCCGCGTTCAGGGGCCGGGCCGGCCGGCCGTGGGATGCCCGGCGCAGAAGAGCCGCATTCCGACACAGGGGGCCGCCTGGCAGCCGCTCGCCCGGCCCACGGCGCGCCGCGTTCCTCGGCGGCTGCTCCGCAAGTCCAGGCAGCGAGGTGCACCTGTTCTTCAGCCGGCCCGCAGCCAACCCTCGGCCAGCACTCTCCGGCAGAGACCAATCCGAGCGCAGAGCGGAGGGCGAGCGGCCGGGCTCGCCTCGCTCCCGCCGCCTGCGGCTCCTTGTCGCCGCCGCCACCCGAGAGTCAAACTCCAGCGAGCTGCGCCGCCGCCGCGAGCCCGGGGCCGGGGGCGCACTAGGCGCCCGCGGCGAGTGCTGTCCGACCCGCAGCGGAGGAAATGCTGCGAGCCGCAGAGGATTCGAAATCACTCCCCTACGCAACTGCCGGATCGCGCTTGGGGAGAAGAGGCGGGAGACCGCGTCGGGGATTCCTGGCGTCGCGGACCCCTGGAGACAGGCGGCTCCAGGCGTGTTCTGGCAGCCGGGCGGGTGCGGTGTGTGTCGAGCCGCGGTGGACCGGCTGGGCTTCAGGCGGAGTGGCGCCTCCCACCAACACCTAATGGTGGTTTCTTAATGCGCACAAGATAAATAAATGATCCAAGCAAACCCCAGCTTGGAATTGTGTGGCAAATGCAGCTCCCAACCGATCGTGAGCCCATGTCCTGTGCGGAGACTTGACGCTGCGGGGCGAAGAAGCTGGGGCGTGTGCGCGTGGGAGGGTGTCTGTGCGCTCTCCTGCCCGAGGGCTGAGGCTGGTGCCGCCCGGTGGAAAGCCACCTTTCCCTCCGAGTTTCTGCTAGTGAAGCAGACCACCGTTGTGCAGTCATGCCTGGCGGATACCTCCAAGCTGATTTCCGATTATTTACCTTTTACAAAGTATTATTTTAAATGTAGATGTACGAACAGGTATATCTATATGCAGGTCACAAAGCACCTGAGTATGAGAGGTAAATTTTAAAACGGTTTGGATTGGTATCCAAAATCCTGATGCTGATTTCTTCCCTCCAAGAGAGAGGCACCTCGTGT
This sequence comes from Scalopus aquaticus, assembly GCA_004024925.1. NCBI lineage: Eukaryota > Metazoa > Chordata > Mammalia > Eulipotyphla > Talpidae > Scalopus > Scalopus aquaticus. The sequence continues at coordinate 145,590 of PVIJ01002261.1, forward strand.
TGCTTATGTCTCAGGTGTAGTGTGGGACCTAACTGGAGAACAGGCTGAAAAAGAAAAGCATCATCATGGTTTATGCTGATGGTGCAAAACCTCAGTCAGCTCTCCCCAGATTTCTGGTCTAAGGTGGAAACCAGAAAGATTTTATTTATTTATTTATTTATTTATTTATTTTATTTTTTTATTCACAGGCTCCTAGAATGAGAGGGTGAGGATGGCACCCTCCAGCCCTGCATGATTGGCGGAGATGAAGGAATCAGCGCTCTCTTATCCTGTAATAATCTCCACAGTGATGAAGTTTTCAGGGTATCCATTTTATTCACAGGTGGAGAACCAACGGTACATTGAAAAGACTGCTGAGAGCAGAGAATGCATTGAAACAGGAAGCCCCTGGGAGTTGGTACCTACCAGAGTATTTTGCACAGATATGGTTAATAAATTATTTTTGGTGGCAGTAATGCAGCTGTCACTTCTTTGAGCTATAACTTTGAGACTTCTCCCATAGGAAAACTTTTAATTTTTTAGTTTGATAGAACGTCTCCTGATCCAGTAATGCTGAATTATGGTGAAGGGTGGGGGGAGAGACCACAAACCCTTGAATCTGTATTCCTTCATCTTTCCAATATAAGTCATTGTCCTCTCAGGTAAAAATTGACCCAGTGTATGCCTTCTGTGGTTGCTGGGTAGTTGTTAGTCAGGCTCTCCTGTATAACAAATAAAAGTTAGCTTGCACATGAAATGTTGTGAAATTATAGCAGGTGCTCCTGCGAGCCTTATGAAACAGAAAATTACTTTTCCCCAAAACATTCCTCGTTTGTAGCCCACCCACTCCCCACCCCCAGTATTCCTGTAGCCTCTCTCTTTTTTTGTCTTCCAGCAGAAATAAGTCTAGTGTACAAAAAGGGGTGCTATAATGCTGCTGGGCAAGTGCTCCCCTGAAACTACAGCTGCACAGCATTCACCCCAGGTTGTCTTAGTGCTCCCCAATGCCTTCTTCATCTACCTCTCCAAATTCCCTCCACTTCTCATTTCCACTTGGCTTTACAACTATTCCGTGGTTCCCTGTTGAGCTCATTTTTCTACCAGATCCCAAGCCACTGCACTTGACTACCCATTAGCTGCTCTCACAGTAAACATCATCACTAGAGAAAAGGGGGAAAAGAGAGAGTCCATTGCTTTGATAACTTTGCATTGGGGGATGGGTTGTACCAGCCCATCCATGAAAATCAGCAGGTATACCCATCATTAGCTTGCACTTTTACTGCAAAGCTCTCTGGTAGCAGGAAGTAAGTATTAGAACTGGAATTTGGGAAGGAGAGGTGTCCACAGCTGAGTAAAAGACAAGTGGGGAGGGAGACAGGACACTTAAGCTGTCAATGAGCAGCCAGCTGCTCAGTCCCATGATAAGGAAGAGTTGCAGTCTAGTGACTCACAGCTCCATAAAACAGAATATTAGGGAGTTTCATACTGAGCTTCTGAAGACATGGATTCAAATTAGATTTCCCCCTCTTATTAGCAATAGTCACTCTAGACCTTTGTTTTCTCATCTCTGAAATGATGCTATAATACCTATATTTTATATAACTATATGAAATTATATAGCTAAATGAGCCATTGTCCTATGGTATCTTATCCACACAGTTACCAGATACCTTCCTATAGAGACGTATGTGGATTTTTCTAAGAAAAGATCATGACATACCTCAACCTCTTCTGAGCTTCATATCTGCCTGAATATAATCACCTTCTAGATGTATCATTAACACAATAAATTAACATTAGCACATTAAATTCAGATTGACTAGCCATTGCTTAAAGATTACTCTTATTGAACTTCCAGTTTTTCCCTTCAGTGACACCAATATCCCCTGACTGGGATTCTCTTTGCCATTTCTCACTCATTACCTCTCATACCCTAAATTCAACAAGATGGCATCACTAATATTCTACATTTGCAATATGACTGCCCAGGGTTCCCTTCATCATAAATTATCTGGCAAGGGTTCATCTTTAGAACCACAAGAATCATCAGGCTGTTTGTGAACATGGTGGCTCAACACCTCCAATGTGTCATTCCAAAAAACATCCTAGTCCAATAGTCATCTAGATCCAGCTGCAGCCCCAGAGAAGGTGCGACTTCCTGGAGAACACGACCCAGCCTGCGGGGAGTGTACATAAGAAATCTTTGTATTGAGCCGAAAATCTGCATTCTCATATGTCAACCTTTCTTCTAAGCCCATTAATTATATAAGACTTTCTTGAAATAGGTGCAAGGCATGGAGGGTACAACAGAAAACAAAACTCCTACCTGCTTGAGACTTACTTAGTGGGAGAGATTGACAATAAACAAGTAACTATATAGTCTACCAGAAATTGAGAAGGGCTGTTTTAGACCCCAAAGAATATGCCTCATTCAATTCCAATCTCCTCAATCTATTTACCATGTAAAAAGCCAAGAGAGCTTAACACCAGTGTTCTCTTTTATTAGCTATTCATTCCCTGGATAAATGTACTTACTACAGAATCTAGTCTGTCCTGTGGAATGATAACATTCTGCATGACCTTCCCTGGAATGTGTAGGAAATGTGATATCTCAAAACATTTCAAAAAGAAAACACTTTACACAGGGTTAAAATGGTTACTCTGGCTGCATATTCCTTATTCTCAGTTGGCTTAGGACTCTATTATTACTAGAATGAAACATATTACATAATAAATCGTGGTCACCTTTTTAAGGGAATCAGATTTTCTTCATAGATCTTAACAGTCACCTTATTTACGTTTCTTGTTGATGCTACATGCCATACGACTAGGTCCCACAAAATATACTGGAAAAACTCCTACATGGATCTGTCCACAATATCTCGACTCTAAGGATTTGTGTCTTATATCCTATTATTAAAGAAAAGAAACACTAAAACACAAAATTCTAAAGAGCAAAACGCCTAAGTGGAAAGGTGAAGAAATCCAGTTATAACAGTCACAAAAAAATAATTGTGGCAATATTCAGATTTAAGCTATTTAGAATGTCATCTGATAGCCTCACAAATTAGGAAATGCTGGTTGCCGTGTATCAGGATGCGAAATTAGAACTTTTGGATGAGGCACTAAAATAAAATAGATGTGAAATTTCAGTGGGAGTTGTTGTTGGTTGGTAACCTGGGGAGTTCACCAAGATCAATTTTGAAAGTGACACTTGTCCACAGAAACCAAGGTAAGACTGAAGAAAGACGCAGCTCACTCTGGACCGGCAGGCTGCAGTTTTTTTTTGTTGTTGTTGTTGTTGTTTGTTTTTTTATCTCCCCAACCCCAGGCTGCAGTTTTAATAAGCAAGGCAATTTATATATTAGGTTTTGTCTTTGATAGCCATGAAAGGGTAGATCTCCACACCTGCCCACAGGAATCTTAAGGGTTTATGTAAAGGCTTTAACCAGATTCAGTAACATATAAAACCCAAATGGCCTTCCTTGCACATGACTCTCTAACGGTTACATCTTTGAAATTACTCCGGCTACGGACACAGTGGGAACGTATGTTCCAAAGACAGGGGAGTATTGAGGGGCCTCAGGTTGCTTCCTCACTTCCGGGTCAAGCGGCAGTCACGTTCTCTGGATAACCTGCTCCAACAGTTGCAAGAAGACAAAGCCACAATTTCAAAATAGGTTAACTAAGACCTGGGTAGATGGCATGATGCAGTGGAGATTGAGAGGACTTGTGTGAAAAGGATTTCTTTCGCAGACGCTGTGCTCTGAGTTCAGAGGAGGAAGAGCACGAATAGAGTCGTTTTACTCCATGGACAGCAAGAGGAGCCTCAGACAAGAGTTCTAAGAGCCCAGCTGAAGAACCTTAGCGTTTGGCCACCGCACCTTACTAGATTGGGATAAACACATAAGCCTGAGGAACCTCAAGCCAAGAGGATGGCGGCAGAGGGTACTTAAAACATCAGCCACACCCAGAAGAAAGGAAGCCAAACTACAGCTAAGTCCACTTGGAATGTAAGGTGAGTGTAAAGGAGAAACAAAAGTTGATAATATACTGGAAACTCAGTGCTGAATAATGTATGTCATATCAAGATTGTTGTGTAGTTTTTGTTTTTGAGTTGAATTCAAACTTCCTGTATTTTAGTGTACCAATGTGAGTACTTTATTCTTGGCATTCAAAATTGCCATTAGTGCTTGTCTTTAGTTTTAGTCTCTGTTGATAATTCGATCTTTTTTTTTTAATCTCCAGTATCTTTCCCACATAGTGGTAGGTATACACTTCTTAGATCATTTCACCATCCAGCTCTGTTTTTTGAAATCATTTTATAGGATCTAAAATTAGAAGACTGCAGATAGAAATTTGCCTTGACAATTTGCTGATCAAGCAACCTTAGCAGACCTGATGTTTTGGAATGATCCAAGGAACTGTCTTCTCAGCTTGATCAGAAATAAGGGGCTTAGGTTCATCTCTTTCCCTCTCTCCATAATGAAAACAAGAATTCATTTAGCAATTCACAAATACCATTCTTAGATCAAGTTAATTAGAAGTGAACCTGCAGGGGTAGCAGGGATAGAATAAAGAAGGTCATCCCTGAAATGCCTTGCTCTAGTAGAGGGAAAAAGCATCTTTGTCTCAAGAGTCATTATTCCTAAGAATGGCAGCTTCTTAGGAATACAGCTGCATTCAGAAAGAGTTAATATGAGTTCACGTTTCTATAAATGACACTTTGGCTTCATTTCACCTGTTTTATAGAAATCTATGTTCTGCTTCCTTAGATTGTGGAACAAAACTTATAGAAAATTCTATAGAGAGAAAACACTCATGTAATGTCCCACAAGTCATCACTGGTTTACTTGATGTCCACATCACAGGGACTGCCTGCTGAGCTGTGCAGAGAAACCTGAGGGCTGACAGCATTGCTTCCAAGCCCTGAGACTGCTGGTCACAGTAAGTGATGCTCCTAATGTGGGCCCATCTTCTTATTTTACCTAACAGAATATCATGATAAAAGTATGAATTTTGAGTTACTTCCCCCACAATCTAATCTGAGCATTATTGGTAGTCTGTAAAGGTTTTCAGGTGCTATACCATCTATTTTTTATTTTCTGTACCAGGTCCAGAAATTTATTCATGACATAGATCCATCATCAGTAAAAGAAAAAGAGCTTTCCAAATTTCAAAAGAGAAATTTTGACTTGAATCTCACTTTCAGCAAGTTGTTGCAGTTAGAAAATGTCTTGGGTGATGTGCCCAGACTTGGCTTTCAGTAGGCAACTCAGAAATAAATAGCAAGTATTTTTATTTAATGAAAATCCAAATTGCCTCTGTGGAGCATTATCTAAGGAGCCCACCTTTCCCAACATATTTTGCAGAAAATGTTTACAGAAATTTGGCACTGTGTCATTGCTTAACAAGCTGGATCTTGGTGGTGTGTATATGCTTCAGGACTGTGAAGAAACATAGTGGTGAGGTACTGACCTCTTAGCTCCAGGAATGAAGATACATTCATTCCCTCCTTTGTATTTCCCTGAAGCCCCATCTACATACCACGTGACCTCCTGAAACTAAACCCACAAAATAACCAAGGAATAAGTATTAATAGCTCAAAGCAGATTTGGCCCATCTGTTTTGTCTCCAAGAAAGGATATCTCAAGAGGACAAAACTTGCTTGGTGCTTTTAAATTGAGAAAGAGAAAAGAAAAACACGACCTAGTTTATTTAGGAAAAAATATCAGCTAAAACCAAAAAGGCTAACCTTGCTTACCCCTTGTGAGATAACTAATCCAAGGGGTTGGGAAGACAGTGAATACCTGTTCATTATCCTGCTTTGAGACTTTTACCATTTGTTGGAGGACCATTCCCTATTTTAAACAAAGATCATAATAAAGGTACAAGTGTGTGTGTGTGGTGGTGGGGGTACACTCTTGAAGTGAAATGCAGAGACGGTAAAGGGAAAAAAGATATTTCTAAGGACTGCTTAGTGATAAACTTATCAACTCCAGAGATCTATTTGGAATTATCTGAATTGAGTTGCAGTTTTGTTCATCATCACTAACACCAGAAAAGAGAGAGAGAGAGAGAGAGAGAGAGAGAGAGAGAGAGAATCAATAAGGAAACAGATTTTATTCAGGTAGTTACAATATGGAGAGCACACAGATCTAAAGATCAGAATGTCTCCATGTGGTTCTTTTGCCTTTTACTCTCATAGGAGGGAGGAAGAATGATTTACATTTAGGGTTGCTTTCCATTTTGAAGTCTCATTCAATTAACTGAATAAGAAATGTTCATCTAATCTAGTTTCAAAGGGACCAGACCTAATCTTTGCTGATCATTCATGAAATAAAGAACAGAAAGTTGGAGGGTATATGTCTGGTTTTTACAACAGGAAAAAGGAGAAAAGTCTTTGTTTGACTTGACCACAGGTGAACATGTTGGGTCTCTGCGAGTCTTAAGGGAGTCGTGAGAAACTTTTATGTAAGTCAATAGGAGAGAGTGGATCTTGAGGTAAGCCATTTCCTGGAACACAAAGGATGAAGCCCTTCTTAAAGCTAAAATTGTGATAACTTTTCTCACAGCCTTTGCTGTTTTCTGGGAGTTCAGTGCTTGGGTGAATTTCAACAAAGACATTGACTTAGATTCATGGCTTGCTTTTTAGCATTTTAAGAATGTGTATGCTTATAATTGTTAGTAAAAGTAAGAATGGTGACATGTCCTGTAAATCTATGCTTCCTTTCTACAAGGAAAATATAAAGTAAAATTACACCCTCCAAGCATTAGTACCAGTGAAGAAGTATAGCAATTCCACAGAGATGAGACAAAAAAAATACTGAATTTGACAAAATATTTTTCATATTCTGGTTGCCTTAACAGAGGATATTTTAGAATTTAGAAGCCATAAAACTGCATCACAGTAAATCCTTTAAAGCCATGGATATAATGCTATACAATTTATAAAACACAAAACAATATCAAGGCTTTTTTTTTTCTCTTGAGTTTGGCTAACATACAGTTGTTTTTTTTTAATTCATATTCTTAAATGCCATTTTTTTAAATTAACATGTGATATAAGAATGGGAGGATGTCTTCTTTTCTTGAATATTGACTGATAATTGATAGTTTATAAATAATTGTGTTTATGACTGCTTGCTCTGTGTGTGTGTGTGTGTATGTATATATCAGTACACACACACACACATATATAAAGAAGTAAGGGAGCACATGGGAGCATATTTTGTATTAAGTGTCTAGGAAACAAGGTAGAATAAGATTGGGATTACATGTATGGATTAAAGCACACTATATACTGAACAAGATGATTAGATTACAAACACAAGTGATAAATAAGAAGTGCAAACAGATAACTCTTTGGACTTGTTTATACAAAGAAATTTCTCAGAGTTTGGAAATACAAAGTTGAAGCCCCCAGAGACTTACCAGGCCAACTGGCTCCCATCACATGTTGAAAGAAGAGCCAAATTTGCTTCAGAAGCAGACAAGCAGAATTTAGAATGGTGGCAAACTGCAGTATTCATGGTTGCTTATATGAAAAGCTCCCCACCAGGGGCTGACATAAGAAGATTCACCTAATTCTGACTTCTGAGTCACTGTGAATGGAAACAATTTATAGTCTCTACTACACTGGATAAGCTTAAAAAACCAAAATGGCACTATTAATGATTAATGGTTTAAATATTAAAGGAACAAATCTCAGAATCATCACTTTGGGAATGACATAAGGATAAAAATAATCTCCTTGGGAAATATTCAATTAGCTAAAAAGTATTCCCCTGGCAAGCAGACCTAGATGTTGGTGCTCCCTTGCCTTACCGCATATTTGCAAATAATAATACACTGTTTGCCAAAACCCACACAGATATGCTTGTTGTCCTTTCATTCTCTGAAAGTACTAAAGAAGTAAAATCATAGTTAGCCTTTTTAACAGTTCTCTAGGTTACACAGCTGACTTTTCTGTACAGCTAGCTGAGGAGTAAAATAGTTGTCAAATAAGGCCTGATTAGTATTTAGTCCAGAATTTGAACCCTAGATGCACCCTTAACTTCTCTGCCACTGAAAAGATAAGTGCATAGCTTTAAGTGAAAGGAGAGAACCTCAGTAGTCTAAATTAAATAGGATCCCCAGGCAGCTAGAGGTTCTGGGGCATGCCAGATTTGTTGAGGTGTTGTGTCTCATCAGTACACCATCTTCAGGCAGCCCCTCAGTCCACAGCATGTGCGGGTGCTGGCCCACAGCCCGTACATGCTGTGGACCAGCACTCGCAGAAATGGGTGTGACATCTGATTTAACTTAACCAAAGTATCTGCAACTCAGCTTAAGGCTTCTGTGTTTGAAAGTTGGGTGAGATGGACCAATTTTGATGTGCAGAGTTCTCTTTCTTCACGCCTGCAGATAAAAGAGGGAATGACCACATGATGTCTTGATTTCCCATGCTTGCGCACACGCTCTTGCTCTCGCTCTCGCTCTCTCGTGCGTGCGCTCTCTCTCTCTCTCTCTCTCTCTCTCTCTCTCTCTCTCTCACACACACACACACACACACACAAATTAAAGGAAGCAAAGAAGGAATAGTATTTTTTTCTATACAGGAAGGAAGCCTCTTGGAGAATTTGAATGATGCAAGTATGTGTGAATTTAAAAATGAAAGGTGTCACTTTTTCCCCATTAGCTGTATAGAAGGAATGAGATCCTGAGTCTTCTTTGCTAATTCAAAGGAAGGTATGGTTCCCTTTAGGACTTCCTTCAACATACTTGTGGATTTCTACAGTGTCTAGTGTCTACCAACTGCTAAATTTTTGTGGCTCCCCCTTTTAAGTTCTCCCATAGAACACCAGGCATCTTCTAGCACTTTTCAATCCTGAATGGATTTCTGGAGGTTATAAAGCAGTACTAACAGTGCCAAGGTGGGTGACAGGTTACTGCCTATGGATTCTCACCATGTGCTGAAAATTGCAAGATCATTCAGGCTCAGAGTGCAACTTACAATGGAGTTTATTAAAAAAAAAAAAAAAAACAGCAGAATGCAGAAACAAAAGAGTTCCTAAGTGACAAGTGGTTTGCTGTCTCACCCCAGATAATGTCTGTAGTGTCCAGTAGTCCCAAACAAAGGCCATTAGTGCTAGGTGGTACTGTCCCTTCAGTGAGAGCCTGGATCTGGTGGCACACCTGTGAGCAGGGGACCAGGATCCAGCTCACAGTGGCAGTTGGAGATGATTGCCATGGGGTTACTGAGGTGACACCACAGCAGCCCCAGCAACAGTCTGAAGGCCAGACTAGATGGTACTGAACTCCACAACAGACAGTGCCAGACTAACAGCACCAGGAAGCAGTTGTAACTGCTAGGTCTCTGTGAAGATCTACAGAGGTCCTGGAGTCTTCAAAGCTCTGCTGAATCCCACAGAGGTCATCTGCTTGATGCTTCTTTGTATCCTGTCTGCTGAATCCTCTTCTCTCTTCAGAGACCATCTACTGAATGAATCAAGCTGGCTGCTCACTCTGATTATATCCTCTTTAGGGTCCCCACCCTACCAGCCTGGTTGGACCAGTTTTCAATCCTAATTCAAAGAGACTCATAACTAGATACATCATAATCAATCTCTCAAAATACAGTGAAGAAAAGAGACTCTTGAAAGCAGCCAAAGAGAAATGACACATCGTTTATCAGTGAGTATCAATAAGATAAGCTCCTGATTTCTCATCAGAGACCATTAGGATCAGAAGATACTGAACATAGGTCAAAGAACTGAACATATTTTAGTTCAAAGAATTGAACATATTTCAAAGAACAATTCATATTCAAAGAAAAAAAAGGCCCTTATGCAAGAATTTTTAATACAATAAAATTGTCCTTCAAAAATGAAAGAGAAAGCAAGATGTTTTCATATTTAAAAAAAAGAAAAAACAGAATATGTTGCTGGTGGGCCTTCTCTAGGAGAAATACTAAAGGGAGTTCATTAGCCTGAAGTAAAAAGACACTAGACAGTAACTTGAATGTACCTGACTAAAGAACACCAGTAAAGATAACAATGCAGGTAAATAGAAAAGGATAAACAAACTTACTCGTTTACAACTCTTCTTCTGTATCATTAAAAAACTAAGCAGCAGTAATTACAGTACATGCACAAGATTGTGAACATGCTCAAGACCTGACAGGCTCTTAAGTTTTTGCTTCGGATGGACTTGAGGTTCTGCATAAGCAGAAAGTGAAGGTGAAGGCGGAGTTGCAAACTGCTATAGTGTTGAAGCCAAACCCCCAACACAAATGTATTTCACAAGGTACCTGATAGTAAGACAATGTACAAAGTTGCCATTGACATAAGAAAAAAAGCACAAAGGTGTAGCGTAGGTATAGAACTATATAGAAGCAAAGTGTTTTATATTGCTGAAATTGTGTTGCTATTAATAAAAGTGATTGTTACATAAAATGTGAATTGTAATCTCCACAGCAACCATTAACAATAAAACTAGAAACAATAAGAAAATTAAAATGGGGGCCTCCCTGGTGGCCTCCCTGTTAAATGCTGGGCTGTGGAGCTGTCGGCAGCAGCGATGGGAGTTCGAAGCCCAGCCAGGGAGAATCCCACATGGTGCGGCAGACCTCTCCTGCCTCGCCCGCTGCTCCCCTCAGCAGTGTATTTCTGATCTGCCTGTTCTGCTCCCCACTCTGTCTCTGGTGAACCCTCTTGCCGCATACAAGCTGTACCCCAGCTTGTATGTATAAATAAATAAATCTTAAAAAAAAAGAAAATTAAAATGGCACATACACTGCAAAATATCTATTTAACACAAAAGAAGGCAGTAATATGTTGAGGAGCAAAATTGACATTAGATCTGTAGAAAACAAATAGAAGTATGGTAGAGGCAAATCCTACCTAATTAAAATAATGTTGTAAAATATATATGGATATATTGGATTATAGAATATAATACTATTTTTATTAGCTAATATTTATGTATAAACATATATAATACACACACATACAGGTTGTAAGGGAATTCTGTGACAAATTGGATGCCAACAAATTAGATAATCTTGAAATAAGCATATTCATAGGAACACAAACTCTGAATGTGACTCAAAAAGAAATGGAGGAGTCTGGCAAGAGAGTGGCAGAGGGAAGTTGCTGGGCTCACCTCCATATACTAACAACTGGATTGCAGAAGGAAAAAAATGAGGAAAAAATAAATAGCCACAGAATAAAAATGAACTATGTAAAAAATATACCAATAAATACAAAAACCAAAAAAAAAATTAAAATTAAAAAAAAAAATAGAAAGATTAGCACAGAATAACAGGTTTCATGGAAAGGGTAGGAAAAGCTTCAGGTGAAATTTGTTTACAGCAATACCAGGGTAGAACCACCACCATAGACAGGGGCCACAGTTGTTGACTTGGGCACATGCCAAAATCAGAGAATCCTGAAACTCTGTACTTCACTGGATAATGGGGTGTGCAGAGGTAGCCCCCAGGACAGAGGGCAGACTGTTAGAAAGCTGCAAGGGTAGGGATTTACAGTCAGCGTTACTGGCTTGAGCCTGAGACTTTTAATATAGAGCAGCTGGAACCTGAATCGATAGGAAGAAGCAAGTTAGAAAACAACTTGCTCCTGTGGCTCTTTATAGGTGAGACTACTATTGAAGTTGAGCCTGGGATATTCAAAATAGCTGCCATTTCCCATCCCAGGACTGAAACCAGAACAACAATGAAACACTTGAATAAACTAGAGTTGACATACTTAATAACAAAAGCAGAAACCGCAGTATGAGGCTCTGGGCTGGAAAAGAAAAGTGAGCACTTCCTGACCTGTGACCTCACATCAACTACAATCCATACCCAGCACAAAAATAGCTTAGAGTGGAAGCAGACATGAGGCTGTAAGAGATACTAAGACCAAGTAACTGGTTTAGAGGAAGGGACCATTATAGATCCCCACACACAATTCTGGTACCCACAGCACAGTAGGAGGCCTGTATTCCTGATGTTTACTGTAAGTGATCCTTTGATGTCATACCGCCCTATCCTCTTGTATACCTCTTAGCCATCATTTGTGCCAGTTCTCAGATTACTTCAACAAGTGCAGTGACAACAGTCTGAAAATTTATCTCTATTACAACCATAAAAATTAAAAAATGAGAAGACAGAAGAACATACTACAATGCTGGAGACAAACATTCCTGAGAGGAGTCTCACTCCATCAGAACTGCAGAAAGTGACTGAAAGGAATTCAAGTGAACAGTTCTATCAATGGTTATGGAATGAAAAAAAGTGAGAGAGAGAGAGGATATAAAACAGCAACAGACTAAAGATAAAGAAAATATGAGACAACTACAATTAGGAATAGTGGAGTTAGGAAACACTCACTGAATTCTAAAAAATACAACTGACGATCTTAATAGCAGATAAATGGAAGTACTGGAAAGAATCATTGAGCTCAAAAACACAATGCTGGAAAACACACAAATAGAACAGTGAAGAGAAAAAAAATTAAAAAGATGCAAATAGTGTAAAAGTCCTTTAGGATAACTTAAAGAGAAATAACACCTATAACAGCCATAGCAATGGGGACCACTTGCTACCTCCATACACGAAAATAAACTCCAAAGGGATTAAAGATTTAGATATAAGACCTACAACAATAAAATATACAGAAGAAAACAATGGCAGTAGGGTCTGTGGCATCAACAATAAAGACATTTTTGGTGATGACCACTGTGGCAACAGAAATAAAAACAAGAACAATCAAGTTAAAAAGCATTAATGCAGTGGAAGAAAATACAAGATGACTAAAAAGATACTTTACTGAATGGGAGAAAATAGTCACACAACAAAGGATTAATAGCCAACATATAAACAGCTCAGACAATTTTAAACTATAAAAACAAACAACTCAATTAATAAATAGCCTGCAAATATGAACAGACAGATATTCATCAAGGAGGATATCCAGAAGTCCATTAGACAGAAAAAAAATGTTCATCTTTGTTTCCATTCAGAGTCAGGTTAAAACCACAATGAGATACCATTTTAAACCTGTGAGAGTGGCACATATTAAAAAGACTTCCAATGAAGTGTTGAAGCATATGCCGAGAAAAGGGAACCCTATTACGCTGTTGGTAGGAATATGAACTGGTGAAACCAATGGGGAAAGCAATCAATATATCTTAAAATGTTAAAAAATGGAAACACCATATAATCCAGTAATACCACACTTGGACATTATCCAAAGAATATGAAATCATCAACACACAAACCCTCAGATTCCATAGTGTGCATAGCAGAATTATTTGTGATAGCTTGGACATGGAAGCAGCCTAAATGTCCAATACCCTTTCTTGATAAAAACATAATAACCTAGGAATAGAAGAGATATTTCTCTTCTTGATAAAGGATATCTATGAAAAACCCACAGCTGACTCATACTTAATGGTGAAAGACTAAACTTTTCCTTTCAAAATTAAGATTAATACAAGAATGTCTGCTCTTGCCACTGCTATTCAACAATTAACTAGATGTTCTAGACAGAGCAGTTTGACAAGCAAATTAAAGACATGGAGATTGATAAGGAGAAACTAAAACTATCCCTTCTTGCAAACTACATGATCCTGTATGTAGAAAATACTAAGTAATCATGAACAATAATTAGAGCAAATAATTTCAACAAGTTTCATGATATAAAATCTATACACTTGCAATGAAAACTCTGACAATAATATTAAGAAGGAAATTCCCACTCAAAATCTCATCAAAACTGGAATATTTAAAACTAGAATATTTAGAAAAGAATTTATACAAATATAAGATTAGAATAATAGCAACCAAAATCATTGAACAAAAGTGAAGAACTTATTCTGTGCTGATGGGTTAGAAAATTTAATATTGTTAAAATGGTGAATTGATCCACATATCTAATGCAGTTCCTATCAAAATATTAGTTGGTCCTTTTTTGGAAAATGACAAACTGATTCCATTTGGAAATTCAAGAGATGTAAAATAGTCAAAACAATCTTGGAAAGAACAAAGTTGGAGTACTCACATTTCTGAGTTTGAAAACTTAATATGAAGTTATATTAATCGTGATTGTCTGTTAGTGGCGTAAGGTTTGGCATGTAAATTGATGGGATACAGAGGCCATAGATATACCTAAAATGTATGGCATTGATTTTCTATCAGCATGCTAAGACAATTTAAATGGGATGAAAATAGTCTTTTCAAACAGTGGTGCTGGGAAAACAAAATAAATCCCTGCAAAAGAATAAATTGGACTGCTTCATCCCATCATACACAAAAAGTAAATCTAAATGGATCAGAGACATAAATGCAAAAGTTAAAACTGTTAAGTTCTTTAAGAAAACATAAGTAAATATTTATTACCTTGAATTAAACGATGTTTTTTATATGATAACAAAAGCACAAGAAATCAATGGAAAAGAAACAAATAAATCGCACTTCATAATTATAATAATTTTATTTTAAAGGACACTACTAATAAAGTAAACAGTCCACAGGATTGCAGAAAGTATTTTAAAAGTTCATATCTAATGAAGGTCTAGTATTTAGAATATATAAATCTTATAACACAGCAATAAACAGACAGATGACTCATTTATAAAATAGGCAAAGAATTTGAATAGACATTTCTCAAAAAAAAGACAAAAACAAAATACAAGTGGTTATGAAGCACACAAAAATTCACAATGTTCATTAGGGAAATGCAAATCACAACCATAATGAAATAGCATTTTACAGTCATCAAAATAGCTATTATTAAAATAAAGACCATAACAAAGTGTTGGCAGGGGTCTGAAACCACTGCAACCTTCACTGTGGGAATGTGAAATTGTGCAGCTGCTTTCGAAAAGTTAGTCAGCTTCTCCTAAATGGAATTATCTTATTACCTAGCAGTACTACTCATAGGCATTTATCCAAGAAAGATGAAAACATATGTCTCAACAAAAACTATTATGTGACTGTTCATCAAAGCATTAGTAATGACCCCCCCCAAAAAATGGAAAAATCCAAATATTCATCATTGAAGAGTACACAAACAAAATATGGGATATCCATACAATGGAACATTATTCAGTCATATATTATTTGGCCACTTAAAGTGGGTCAGCATAGCATGTGATTCTGGAACCCTAGTGCTTTGAGTGAGGACCATGGCTTTACTATTTCTAGCTCTATGATCTATGCATTAACCTCTCTTCCAACCACCCTGACTATAAAACTACTTTGGCTGGTTAATGTTATTACTAAGTAAAACAATACACACTAAGGTATTAGAACAGTTAACTGTCATGTTGTAATCCTTACTTGATTACACTGTTGGGAGGAAAAACAAGTTACTATTTTTTAACTACATGAATTTTGAATAATGGGCAGTCAGAAATAAAAGACCAAGATATGGAATACAAGTGACACCTACTGTGACAGATCCTAAGGCAGACTTATTGATGCAGCTTGAATATCAATTATGCTAAGTACAAGTTAGATAGACCACCGCAGCCCAAGCAATGGGCAATGGGGTGGTGTGCTCGAAGAACTTATTGCAAGGTCCATGAGTTCCTCTTGGAAAATGAGAGGAAAGCTGGAATTTTATGACAACCAGATAAGTTTTTGTATTAGGAAGAAGGAATACAATATAGATATGTGAAGATATCTATGAAACCAAGCCTAATTAATATTTTATGAGATTTGGTAGATTCATCTCATATGAAAAAATATGTATGGCTACAAATGCCCAACACAAAAAGGCACTGTTATAAGAACTAGACAGTGAAAATAAGTTCATTTTCCTAAGATACCCCATCAGAGCAAATTGAGGCTGCTTAAACATTCAAAATCTGATTAAAACACCCAATAAAAATCCTGTTAAGAGTACCTGATTACCAGGTCCCCATTGTGGGAAACTGCAGCAACTAAATTCTAGAATAAATTTCCACTCACAGTTCGAAACAATACAAAAAATGTCATTTTAAATGGCTCAGAAAAACCTACTTCATTTAAATTCCCAAATCACACATTTGCATGAAATCACAAGTGTATTGCATCATCTCTTTTCCTCTTCTTTTCCCTCGCTCCCTTTTTTGTTTTCATATTTAAAATGTATCTAATAATTAATACTTAACAATAGAATAATTTTGACCAGACTTTTCTATTAAATAATGAAACTCCATTGAGAACATTCATGCTTGCTGAGCAGGATATCTTCTCACAAACACACAGTTCCAGGGCTATACTTTCTAAAGGAAAGATGCTTTTCTAACTTCCTCTTATTCAGAAATCACATAGTTAAAAAATAATTCAGACAAAGATGGTGGATAGGTCTCTTTAGCAGCTACAATCAAACACAACTTATAGTTCACTGAATTTTTTAGCATTGTGATTATGCAACTCTCAATGAAGTTTTTATTAGATTCACATTACTTCATAACACACATTAATTTTTGTACATAAACACTTTAATTTTTATATAGTTTTATAATGTGCGTAAAATGTGCTTATCCTTTGTTAGATAAATGTAGTATTAGCTACAGAAGGCAACTCATAAGAGTCACTCAAGGTTTTCTCTCCATACCTTGCTCCCTCTTTTCCTGCTACATAGGAGATTTCTTTTATAGCTCAAGATAAATTATCTCTCAAGGACAATAGTTTAGATATAAAGAGTAAGGGAGAGGAAAGTCAAGGACAATTACTGGACTTTTGGTTTACTTGGATGTCTGATGGCACCATTCCCTGGAAAATGATGGAGTTAAAAAATGTGGTTGGGGCATATCGAGTTGGAAAGGGCTATGGAACAATATAGTAGATTGCTGGATATAAAAATGTGCAGCTCCCAGAAAGTGTAAAAGCATAGATAAACTGAAAGTGCCAAATTAATGTTTTATTTCTGTTTATTATGTTTGGTATTATTCTTACACTCCAAAATGTGTCCTTGGAAAATAGAGGAATGAAAATTCTGATTGTGCCATTGTCTATTCAACCTCTATTGCTATTCAAAATCCGTATGAAAAATTTTCTTAATACAAATCAAATATGACTTGACTTTGGGAAATAGACATCGATGGGATAAAATTCACCTTTAAATTCCCAGGGACTCACAGGTCTCTACAGACAGGCTATAGACTATTACGTACAATTCACTTCACAAGCATTGCATTCATGGTGAGTTATAGAAAAAAATCTGAGGCACAATTTTTTTATCAGATATACCCTGAGCCATATGGAAAACAAAAATCAAACCAAAAACTATTTTTATAGTTTAATTCTGCCTATGGAAAATTTAGAAGATTTGATGACTGTATTATACTTTGTAGTCGTGTTTGGGGAACTGAAGATACTGTTTAAAGCACTTTATTTCTAAACATTACTTTGAAAAAAAGGAAAGTTACATGGTTTCAAATATGTTCAACTTTTATAATATTTGTGGTTTTCTTAAAAGATAACTTATCTTTTAAGATACATCCTACCTTAACCCTGTTGTCTAGATAGCAGTTTTTGCTCACAACCCACATTAAAATTAAGCCACTTCATTTCCCATTGCTGTGTGATGTTAACTCACCCTTTTCTACCTGTGATTCTTTTTCTATTATCGACTCTGTTCTCTGCCAAGTAATTTAGAAGCATATGCCTAGAAATCCAAACTCAGATTATGACCAATTGCAAGGCTAGTAACTTTGATAGTAGGACATAGTGCACTAAATCAAAGAACCGAAGTATTTGCCTGACTGGACAGGGAGTTTATAAATGCTATATAATCACAGTGCCAAAAGATGAAGATAAATGATTCAGTGGGAGCCAAATGTTATGTTTTGGTTTTACTTGAATATAAATACATATCTGAGAGAGTAAAAGAAGTCTGTTAGCTATGACTTCAAACAAAAGAGCAAGCTTAACTCCCAACTCTATGTCATATTAAGCATAAAGCAGTGGATAAGAAGATTGCATATTTGTGCATTTAAGATCTTAAAATGTAAAAGGGAAGAATAATGCTTCTTCATATGTTTATTGGGAAGACCAAATATCTTAAACTTGTTGATGACTTGTGTTCTGGTTAACATGTTTATGTGGAGTTAAAAGGCCATAAAATAATGGTTCCAGGAAAGATAATGTTTATAACAAATATATTATAGGCAAGTCATTCTGGGGGAAGAAATGGGGTCACAGTAGCCATTACAAAGGTGACTCCCCAACTCATACCTCTAGAACTGCAGCTCCTTTAAAATTCTTCCACAGATTTTTGTCACATAAATGTCATCACCTGCCATTTTAGAATAAACAACCTTATAACCAGGCACTGAAATGCTGCTGTCTCCTTTCATGAATGAAGGTTCAGCAGAAGTCAAAGTGGCTTCCTCTCTAAAGCTACCCATCTCTACAGGAATTTTTGCCCTTCATCTGAGGAGAATTTGTAGGGAATTAGAGGCTGTATTCCAGTGAGCTCTCAATAAGATTCCTTCTTGCCAAAATTGGTCCATTATCTGTGTTTACATTTGTGTGTTTTGACACTTTCATCACTTCACTTTACAGTAGGGCTCTCAAACCAACATCAGCCAGTATTTTTTGCTTAAGGCTGACAACCTGGTGTGAACAGTGCTTAGTTTTCAAACTGTATCTTTTGGCACACAGAGCTATATAAGGCATTCATGTCCATGATGAAAATAGATAATTATAACATCATTTTAATGACTTACTTGTAAGACCTTTCTATGAAATACTCTTGCAATAGAACCTTTCTACCCTTGGCATTAGCAGCTTTTCTTTATGAGACAAAACTTGTATTTTTCACTTCATCCTATGAATAGGAAAGAAAGGCTGAGTTGTGGTTTATTGGGTCTGTAGTCTAAAAATGATTATTTTTTAGTTGTCTGTCCTCTTCCTGATATACACACCAAGAATAAATTTCTCTCGAATTTAATCCTATTTTTTGGTTTTCTAAGAATTTGGTCTTCACTAGAATATATCATACTTCCTTCTTCTTGACTACTTATAACCCATAGCTAAATCTTGTCTTCAATTGCAGTAGCTTCGCAACATCTTTATTTCCTGGTAAGCTTATCCCTTTACATTTTGCTTGCTGACTTAAGTCATTAATAATTCCACAGTGTTCCCTGAGTCTAAATTTAATGCAAGTCAGAGTACCGCAGCTTTGTTAGTGATAATGTTCTGAGAACTCATCCTCATTATCTTATCTTTTGTTCCTATTTCAATACATGTCTGCTCATCTCTGGACCTGTTGCTTTTCATAGATGGTTCAGTTCTACTTTTACAATTTTTAGCAGTCTCCTGCTCTTTTTTTTTTTCCTTTACTTTTCCCTGACTTGACCTTGCTTCACTCCTGGGAGTTGTTTGTGTGTTTGTTTTTTAAACTACTGGTTATTTTCACTTTTGACTTCTTTAAGCAGCACCATCTGCCACATGTCAGCAACCTAGTATTTGAATCCCCAAATAAAGCAGCATTACAACTGCACTTGCTGGGCATTATTGTATTCATACTCTGTTACTTTGTCTTAATTGTCTTATTGTGCCTATTTATTTTACCATACACTATCCCATTTTATTTTTCAGAAGTAAGCAGCAAATAAATAATAAAACATTTACTTTACCCATCAAATGCTTGATCCAAAAGCACCTGTCTAAATTCTAATATAACTACCTCAAACTTTACCAATCAATGTGAAAATATATGGTGATCACTAACTCAGAACATGAAAATATTGGAGAATGGAATGCTGGTGATATTACTCTCTTCACCTTGCTGCTGAGTTCAAAGGACTGTTAATGTTTTTACAACTTACAGTCAGGTCTTTGCTTTCAGGCCAGGGGAAAAAAGACAACAACAACTAGTATTTAGTATAATGAAATCTCATGACAAGGAAACACTGAAAAGCCAAAGAATTTATTATTACATGGTAATATATTTGCATACAGGGTGTGCATGCAACTAAACATTACTAATTGGGAGTAATTAGAGGGGACCGCACTCCACTTGAATTTCAAACTTTTAGATAATGGAAGAGTTTCAAAGAAATACAATTTTATCATTATAAATACTAAAAATACATCCAGTAACACAAACTTCTGGCAAACTGCTGCCAATTTGATTTCTTGCCAGACTTGATTTAATAATGAAAGCATTTCTAATATTTAAATTTTTTTAAATTGGCCAGAAAGATGAATGAGACTGGATATTTTCCTGAAAGAACTAGTAGTGTGGAAAGCAAATTAAAAAAATTCTATACAAGCACATAAACAAGGACAAAAGCTTGAGAAAACAGAAATGAGAATAAGGTGAGGTTCTATGAAGAGCCCAAGAAAAGTACCTTACCCTTCAAGGAAGACTTGAACTTATAAATTAACACATCGTGCTTGCATAATAAAAGTTTAATTTCAGTGAAACTTTATGTCATGTGAAAACATTAGGAGAACTTTTGGGAAAGTTGGAAAGGATATTAGAACCTTCTAATATTCAAAAATTCTCACTTATAGATGAGAGAAGTTTTGAGGTGAGCCTGAAAATAGGGATGAAGAGAAGGAAAAATGATTCTAAGTAAATAAAAGAACACTAACATAAATAAGGAAAATGGAATGGGAATTATTAGGTTGTTTTTTTTTTTGAGGGACCAGGTCTTAATTAGAACAAACATTTAAACAATTACTATATTTAAACATGTAGACTTTGGGGTTTTCCTATGTCTTCTGATATATGTTTGAATCTAATATGAATCATTTCAGTGAACTGAAAGCAGTAAGATACCACTAATGTTATATTAAATTGAATTGATTTTAAAAGATCTGCTGAGGACACACTGTGGAATTCTAGTTTCACAGTCTTTGTGTACCAGTTATCACCACATTCTACAAACCACTCATATTAGCTGTTTCTGAACTGGTCCAACCTGAGCTTTTAGGGTGGCAATTAAATGTATTCATTCATTCAGAAGC